>VUQI01061144.1:0-14748 GCA_015106735.1 Paratilapia polleni
CCTTAGTTAAGCTGCAATAGGCCTAGGCTGCTGGGGGCTTCCCATGATGCACTGAGCACTTCCTCTTCCTCACTTTCTTTCACTCTCCATGTGTTTATACACCACTTGCATTTAATCATTAGCTATTATTAACTCTGTCTCTCTCCCATAGGTGTGCCTTTTTCGTCCTGTCTCCCTCTGCTCTCTTCTGTTTCTCCTCACCCCCAACCAGTCGCGGCAGATGGCTGCCCCTCCCTGAGCCTGGTTCTGCCGGAGGTTTCTTCCTGTTAAAAGGGAGTTTTTACTTCCCACTGTTGCCAAGTGCTTGCTCATAGGGGGTCGTCTGGTTGTTGGGGTTTTCTCTCTAATATTGTAGGGTCTTTACCCTAAAATATAAAGCGCCTTGAGGCAACTGTTATTGTGATTTGGTGCTATATAAATAAAATTGAATTGAATCGAATTGAAATGAATTAAAATTGCACATTAAAACTATGAAACAAGGCCAAAAATTTATTGTCCTGTTTTGTTAAATTGTCAGGCTTCTTCTGTGGCATGGGAATGGTGGAAGATTGAAAGATGAGGAAGTACAGATGAAAAATTATGTGTTGTTTCATGCATCTCCAGAACTGCACATAATTTATCATTTGTCTAACTGAGATCTTGAGCTGTTTCCAAGGAACTCTCCTGTCAGCCAACAGATTTTTCCATTTCCTTGAACGCTGTTTCACACGGTGCCCAGAGTTTCATTAAGTTTCCCATTATTCAACTGCTGGTTGAACTGCATTACATAACAGTCGAATAATCAGTAATGATCTGTTGCATGCTTTTCTCATGCATGTTTCTAGCCTGCCTTAACCGACATGCAGAGCTGTAATCTTACACTCTTACACCCCTTTCCAACAAAGACAACAATGGTTAGCTTTATTGTGTTTTTAACAAATTTGAATGTGTCAGATTACATCCCAGCATGTACCTTTCTTATCAAAGAAATCCATGCATCATGCTTAAATGTCGGTAGAAGAGAGAAAATTGCATCTGACCGTTTAGTGACAGTGATCCTTTGCACTTTTAATATGACCATTAAATAACTTGCAAATATTTTATGTAAACTGTAATTTTCCACTTTTTTTTATAATCTTATTAGGTTTCTAGATTAGAATACTGATATTGTTTGTTGTGCTGGGTGTGGTGCATCTGTATTATGCAGTGTTTGCTGCATAGATGTTCCAATTTTGTTAGGTCCACTGCTTTTACTGGTAGTCTGGTCCCTTATGAACATAAGTATCCAAATCGAAGAGAAACGTATGGAATACTACACACTAAAAAAAAAAAAAAGATCTTTTTGGTGTGCCTCCATGTGACACAGCCCTGCATTGTTTCATATCTTTTAAACATAACATCTAAAGCATCATCTGCAGCATTTGTTGTAACTTTTAGACATGAAGGAACTTCCCAAGGAAACGGATTTTTTTTTTTTATGTAATTTTGTCATGAGTGTTGTGCCTGAGGAAGACAAAGACCGTGAGAAAGTGGATGAGGAAGAAGGCGTGTCGAAAGGTGCGCCAGAGCTCTTGTGTGTTTGTGTAACGTCAGCTATTGTACTGATGTGACCTACTGCTGTATAAAAGGGAAAGGCATGATTCATCTGCTTCAAATTACCAGTTCAGGGTGCCATATAGTTCCAGCTGGCTTATAGTTACCTTCACTCCTTGATTTCAGCACCTTTCTCCATTATGAAGATGAGGAACCTTCTTTTGGGAGTTATTCTTGGACTTCTTGCTGCTGTCCATGCAACACCTGATAATAGTAGGTGACCTTTTTTTAAAATATGTTTTTAACATTTTATATTTTAGCTGGGCACCTGTGTGATTTTTATTTGTAATGGGAATTTATCTTTGAGAATTAAACTGTGAAAGTAAAAAAAAAAAAATTTTTATTCATTGATGGTCAGTAAAATTCTATTTAAAAAAATGATGACAATTTGGCAATTTCCACCTCAAGGTTTAGGAGGCCAGAGCTATGGGTGTTCAGTCAGACAAAGTAATTATTTTATATCAGCCTCTGAAATTTCAATAATTCCTGTAGAGTCCTGTTATTTACGCGGTGAGTCAGCACTTCTCCTGCTGCCACCTAAGTTGCTCTTTATGTTTCAGGTGTAACTTTTTCTTTAAGAGTTGCATTTCATTGTTAGAGCACAGGTCTCACTGGCGGCCGGATTGCAAACAGAAGTCTTTGTGAAATGTTCTGTTCCAGGAGGTGCATTAATGCATTTGTCTTGAAACCAAAGATCAGCAAAGAGCTGCTGCACAAGTTTGGGCACACAGTAATCTTATCGGGAACACTGAACGTGACTGGGCAGAAATGTGGAGTGGAGATGTGTGATTTGATTCTAAGGCTCCTTTCTTTCTTTCTTCCTAAAATAAATGCTGGAAACCTATGATATCATACATTGTTTTATTAGTTTACTTGTACTGTTTCTATCAGTGTATAAGTGTCATTTAACAGCATTAAACATTTTAAATATGGGCTATAAGTTTAAGGGGGGAAGCTGTTAACAAGTCAATTCAAACTCCGAGATAGTTTTCTATTCATTATTGTGATTTGCTATAAAACATACTGTACAGCACTTGCTTCAGTCCTTAATGACACAGAATCCTGACAATGGCTTCCTTCCATTTAAAACAGAGAAAACAGTCATGTTTGCTCTGGTGTTTTGGGTGTGTCAGTTATTAAAACTGATGCTTTGATGAAGCTGCCTCTCTTTTGTTAACCCACCAATACATGATTAGTCACCTAGGTTAATTATTACTGTCACTCACCACACCTTATCAAAGCAGGCCACATAACAAGCTAACACAAGACTTTGGGGTGAAGCAAATAAGTTCTGTGTGGTCCTTTTGTGTTCAACAAGGCTTGGTAACTTTCCTTTCCACTCATGTCAGAGCCGGTAGGTAAATACTTAAGATGATCCATGGATTTTTCCTTTTTCTTTGCCCTAGCTGTGACACAGAACCCTGCCAAACCTGATGAGGCCTTTCTCAAGGATGCTATGACCGAGGGATTCATCATCGGTCCTCCCCCTACGCTTACAACTGAATCACCCAAAATAAACAACACTGTTCAAGCATCACAGCAGCCTGTTCCCATCTCTGAAGACATGACTGAGGGCAGTGCTGCAGGAGAGAACAACGACATGCCAGCAACCTCCATCTCACCGTATGCAACCACACCTCTGAGTATTTCACATGCTCAGACCTCTGAAGCCACAGAGAGTTACATGTTTGAGAGCAGTGGTTTAGGAGAGACCAATGACGAGCCAGTGACCCCCTTCGCACTCGATCCAACAACAACTCTGAGCGTCTCATACGCTCTGACCTCTGACTCCACAGAGAGTTACGTGTTGGAGGGGAGTGTTGACGAATCAACGACCCCCTTCACACTCGATACAACATCCCTGAGTGTCTCACATACTCAGACCTCCGACTTCACAGAGAGTTACGGATTTGAGGAGAGTGCTTCAGAAGAGCCCAGCGCCTTTGTCCATATGACCACAACTTCAGTGCCAAGTGAAGTCTGGTCTTCAAACTACAATGTCATCTCACAAACTAGTGACTTCCAGAGCATCCTGAGTTCTGGTACAGGGCCAATACAAGGGGTTCGAAAGTTTGTTCCACTGGGAAGAGATGGGGGTAAGTATCTAGTAATTAACGATTAGGCCTACAATCAATAATTTTGTTTTGTCTCTTGAATTATTTATGGAGGAGTTTACAATTCTGTTTTTATGTTCATTTAGATCTACAACCACAGACAGAGACACATACACAGACACAGACATATGAACAGAAGATGCAAAACACAATGGAACAAAAAGGACACAATACACCTGGTAAGTCAGAGAAAAAGCATGTAATAAACCACATTTGTGCATGATTAATACTTTGATTTAAGTCATTCCATCTTTATAACACAAACTCTCTCATATGTCCAGATTGGATCATCATCGTTGGCTTTATTGTTGGTGTTGCAGCACTTGTAATGCTCTTTGCTGCCATCGCCACCAGGCACAAGTAAGATTCAGATATCAGAAAAACGAACAATACATTTGACTACATCTTCTTTGAGAACAGAATTCAATTCTTGCTGTTCCTTATTGCACAGGTGGAATCAACCATACCAGACAGAGACTAAAACCAAACAGGAGATGGAGACTTTCCTGCCCAATGGCAAGCCAAAGGAGAATGGAAATTCAGGGGAGTACACTGTCATTCCCCTGGAAGATGTTCCAGAAAACAATCCATCACAGTGAGGTTTAGGAACAGACCCTCTCCTCTGGAGAATTAAGATAGAACCACAAGACTGTGTTTAAAGCACAATAAATTAATTAGAGGAACAAAACTGTCCAGTCTGGTGAGCAAAAGGGGCTTTGTGGACTTTCACACCTCTGATCCTTGTCTGAATGAGAACCATGATGTTTTTTTTCTTTTTTTCCCACCGTCTTTGAAAAGCTTTCATGACACTTTAAGCTGCAGCAAATTTTGGTTAATGTATTTATTGCCTCATTGAGTATTGTATTATGTGCTGGTCAGGTAATCTGGTCAGGTAAGATGTAGTAATGTCATCTGCCATCTTTCCTTTTCTAGTTAAAAAAAAAAGAAAGCCTTTTTCAAATGTGTCATTTGTTGCAATACTATTGTAATATATGTCTAGTAATCTTATTGAAGACTGTGTTGTGGACTGTAACTTATATTAAGCTGCTCTGTTGTTTTCATTGTGGAAGCTTGGAGTACTGAACAGCGCTCAGCTTACTACAGTAAGTCTAGTTCCTCGTGAGAGCTTACACAGCACTTCAGCTGTTGTAACATGCACTTATTGAACATTCATATGCTGTATCGCACCCTCCCTCATATGAGAAATAATCACAACGGTAGTTCATCAATAAACGTTTATTTGCTTCCAATAATCTTTACACACATGTATTAAAACATTTACACACTTTCAGTCCACTTGCCAGACAAATATATTTGTTCTTGTGATAGTTAATTTAGTAGATTTAGAATCCCTTCAAACCTACTTGCATTTAGTCAGTCAGAGTTTTGCATTATGATGAATGTCAGACACAAGAAAATATTTAATACATTCTCGGACCAATATGTGTACACAATCCAAAAGAATGATACAAAATAGGAGTTTAATTATCTAAAGATGGTACAATCTTACATGTTTATAGAAAACTCCTACTATGGTAGGCCAGTTGACTAATAACATATCATTCACTAGAACAATGACCAATAACAAATTAAATAAATGGAGAAGTGGTGAAGCAAATTACTGATGAATGAATTATTTGTATATATATATTTTTTTTAATTTATGAAGACTCTCTCTGAACCAATCAGCGATCAGGCATAACATTATGACCACCTGCCTAATATTGTGTTGGTTCCCCTTTTGCTGACCATACGCAACAGACTGCGATACACTGTGCATTCTGACACCTTTCTATCAGAACCAGCATTAACGTCTTCAGCAATTTGAGCTACAGAACACCCCACAAGAGCTGCAGTTTTGGAGATGCTCTGACCCAGTCGTCTAGCCATCACAATTTGGCCCTCGTCAAACTCGCTCAAATCCTCACACTTGCCCATTTTTCCTGCTTCTAACACATCAACTTTGAGGACAAAATGTTCACTTGTTCCCTGATATATCCCACCCACTAACAGGTGCCATGATGAAGAGATAATCAGTGTTATTCACTTGACCTGTCAGTGGTCATAAAGTTAGGCCTGATTGGTGTATACTGTAGCTGGCATCACCTAAAACTGCATGAATTTGCTCGGACTGCTTAAGTCATCAAATATGCAATGGGTCAGTAACTCACAAAGTGAGAAATATTGGAGTTTCTTCCCAGGAAACCATTTACAACTCAGTTGTCTTTCTTAAAAAAAAAATACATTTAATGCATTTCTTGTTCATGAATAACCCTAAGATCACAACCTATTCAGACATCTAATGGCCCATTAAAGAAAAAAAATAACATTGTTCTAACATTGTTGCATAATTGTATATAGTTATAGTCTTTATAGAAATTTTTTACATAGCAAAAACCATTACAATGACAAAAATGTCAAGTCTATACATTTCATTTGTACAGTTTTAATCTAAAGAGAGTATATACACAAAGTGCAAGCAGGCACTTTAAACATGAATATACATAAACTTCTGCTTATATGAAAAAGAAATAAATAATCCAGTTTCACCTAGCTTTGAACACTAGAGTGAAACTCAAAAACATGTACATATTCAACCAACATCCAATGACCTTGTTGTTACAGCGTCAGATTTATGCGAGTGCTGGAGGCAGAATTTAGTGTGCACTTGCTAAACAGACGTGACCGTAGCTAATTAACTCTAGATGTAATTACAAGCTTGTTATTTATATCTAAATTTGTTCTGTAAACGCTACAAAACCTTGTGAGGAAGGCCCAGCCATCCTCACTCACAGCATAGTAAATTAGGCGTGCTTCATTTTCTCTGCTGAAACTTCTGTTATTCTCTTCTTATTCCATTGCAATAATCAATACTAACTTTCATCCAGAAATGCTTTAGTGATCATACTAACTGCACTCTGCAGGTGACATCTTCAAGGCAAGGTTGTCATATAGCAAAGAAATCAACGACTTGAAATAAAACACTGGACAATGCACTGGTCTGTTGAGAGTTTGAGAGACATCCCACTTTTCTTTTCTGTCATTAAACCTCCAGTTTTCTTTTTCTGGCTTTTCTTTTTTTTTTGGTTAATCTCCCCCTCTCTCTCTCAGAAACACACTCGTACACACATCATTTCCAGGCAAACTTTTGATTACTAACTGAAACTCAGTGTTTCTACATAAAGAACATACATACAAAAAAAAAAAAAATAGATAAATAAACGGATAAATAACCGGGAGGACACGTTTTATGTAATCTTTTTTCAGCTTGACTCTCTGCAACACATTCTGTACTTTTTGTTGCCACATTTAGAGGCCACACGCTCTGCTCTTAAATCCTAATCTTCTCTTATGAGCTTTGACCTTGTGCGTGACATCAGGGAATAATCCCAGCTGAGTTGAACAGTCAAAGGTAGTGTAGTGTTTAACTTGCCCTGGGTTTTCCTCGCAATTCAACAACAAGCACTGTCATCATTCGGTTTATGTTCTTTTTGCCATAAATTTACTTTGAAAAATGTTGAACCTTTCATTAGAAGACAGAAATCAAAAATCACAAAACCACTGATAGCAACAGCCATTCAGTAATAAAATCTGTCAGATTACGATGTCTTGCATTATCCCTCACCTGGCCCTTGTATTTAACTTAACCTGCAAGGCCATCATTCACGCATCGTCCTTTAAGCTACAAAAAAAATGCTTTGGTACAAAAGAAAAATGAGATGTTGCACAAAGTAGAAGAATTATTTTCGTTGACAGGACAGGTAGCTTGCAGCAGCACCAAGTAAGGCCCTGAGTGTTGTCAACTAAATGTTGTCTCCACAAGTGCATGAAACGCACAAGTTTATTACAGTTTGTGTAGAATTTATACAAATGCAAGATGTAACATAAGTTGATGATTTGGTCCAGCAGCTACCCAGATGGGCAACCGAATTTTCGAAACCTGGCCGACTGTCTGTTCTCTCAGTACAGTTAACCTTCCCGTAATGCTTTCTTCCTTTTATCCCTTCTTGTTAATGTGATTTCTTTTTGTTGTTGTTGGTATTTTTGTAGTTGTGTCGGCAGAGAGTAAAAGTAAAACTCGTGTAAGGTGCAGCGGCATCTGAATCTGCTTTACCCGCATTTCCATGGGTCTTCCTCAACAAGAGAGAACTCTGCAGTGTTGCCATTTTTGCCCATGGTGACCTGTAAGCAATTATCAAGAACAGCTAACTATTGTGACCAAGGCACTCTTACTGACAGACCGTCAGTGGTTGGGGGCAGAGAAACCATTGCTTCATTACATTTAGGCCATTGACCTTGGGGCTGAGTTTGGTTAGTCCCCAACACAGAAAAGCGTGTCGTCATACAGTGATAGACAAATACATTAAATCTTTTTTTACATGTCATTTTTCCAGAGTTGGCCATGTATTTAATGGATTCTCTCCCCAACCGAATTATAATAATAATATTCATCATTATACAGGCATTGAATGTGAATGTACAAAGTTTTGCTGTTGTTTGTTTAGAAACCTAGCTACAATATAGACAGGAGGCATGAAATAGGCATTTTTATAAATGAATGCATCAGTTTGGATTAATATAAAACAGCAGTCTTTATGTATACCATTGGCTAAAACCACTTTGAAAGTACACCCACTAATTAAAAAAAGAATAATTTGGTCAGGGCTGCCATAAATACATGTCCAATTAAGTAAACAAATGAAAAAAAAAGATGAAATAAGTACAATACCACAACAAAATGAGTGAAAAATTACTGTGTACAAGATAATGCATTAGATAGGATTGAGCCTTTAAAGTAAACTCAGTTTTTAAAGATGATAAAAACAAAGTATAATATAGAAATTAAAAAACTTTGCTTCTGATAAACCTGGTATCACAAAAACTGCTTTTTCATATGATCAACAGGTGAATAAATAAATATAAAAATATTTATTTAGCTTTTCACCACTTAAAAGATAATAACATTTTTTCAGTGAAAAATGACTTGTACTATTCACATAGACACCAATACACCAACATAGAAAGCCACAAAGAAAAGCGTAACAGACACAAAAAGAAAGACAAACACACAGCTGGGAAGGATTCTCTACATACAGGTCTCTATGTCCGTTAAAGTGAAATGTACCTTGCAGTCGTCTATCAAGATTGAGTTGTGGTGAGCATATACATTCTGGTTGGTGTTATTTTCAAAGAAGGATTGTGTCTTTGCCATCTCAAAGTCATCCATCCGGGTTTGTTGGGCGTCCAAGGTGTCAAGCTCATCTTTGGAAAGGTGGTACACAATACCTGCTCCATAGGAGTCCCCAACCACATTGACTGAGGTACGGAAACGATCCCTACATGTTGGAAAAAAGAAAAGAAAAAAAATCACTAGATGAATAAAAACACTTTCTTCATCTTCTTCTTCTTCTTTTTGTCTTAAAATGGCTTTTTAGCTTCACTAGTAGCAAGGCATTGTAGTTCCAAATGGAAATGTTTCAAGAACTGAGAGGTATTAGCCTGTGCGAAATTTTGTGACAACTTAATTTACTTTACTGTCACAAATTTTCACCACTAGCACCATCGCCTGGTTAAGCTTTCATTTGTGCAGTGTTTTTCATCATACTGTAATTTATCACATACACTGGAAAAACTGAACAAGACATTGACCAAATACCTTCAAACACCTCCTTAACTTAAACTGTACTTTTGGTTAGTGGCAAAAAGCTAATATTAGCATGCACACTCCCAAAATGAAGGTAATGGACATGGTAAAGATGTCCTGATAATGATAACCATGTTAGCATTGTCCCTGTTAACGTGTTAGCATGCAAGCACGTTAACAGGGACAATGCGCCTTTTGGCCTTCTTATGTGATCACAGGCTACAAAAGAACAGTGAAGACTTTTTTAAGGGAGCAAGTGAAGTGTTTACTAGTAATGCAATTGTGGATTACAACCAACTTAATACCTCTCATCATTTCTCAAGCACGTATGTACGGCCAGTATATGAACCCATGTTGGCTATTGCGTTAACAAAAACACATAAAAGGCTCTCTCCAGAGCTAGTGCTTGGCTTTTATTTTATTTTCTGGGCCACTGTAGAAACATGGTACAACAGTGCCACATAACGGGCTCGATGAAATTAGCAATACTATATTATATTTTTTCAAAATTTCCCCCACAAATCTTATAAACTGGCCTGTTAAGCTTCATTCATTACTTAAATTCATAAAAGGATGTCCACCGTACATACAACTTAGGCCTAATTTTTCCAACAGCTACGATCAGTGCCAGTGCCTTTTGGCTTTTACAGTATATCATGTGGCTGTATGTTTCCTGAATCAATACAAATATTTTACTGTGTGGGAATAACTGAAGTAAGACTGTTTTTCATTAGAAAACTTAAAACTCTGACAGCAAGAACTGTAGAACTGTTTACACCCCAAAGCATGTGTTAGAGGCCAGTAAAACAACCACACTACTTGTTCTAAATTAGCAAAATCCTGTACATGCAAATGAAATTATTAAATTAGCATCTGTTTTGATGCCACTTTTGTCACTACTGCGCTGCTCTGGAATTTACAAAAAAGTACTTTGAATATATATTTGATTAAAATGTGGCGGGCAGGATTTGTCATCATTATGATGACATAATTACGTGAAACTCCTTACTTAAACAAGGTTGAAGATAAAGTAAAACCCTTGAATGGCATTCTAATATGATTATATGTATTCAGCTCTGATAGCAGTGTTGATGTGGAGCTCACAGCAGCCAGTCGACAGCAACCAGGAGGCTGATGTCCTGAGTGGGCAGTCCCACTGCCGTGAGGATCAGAAGCATGGTCACAAGTCCAGCACTTGGGATACTGGCTGCTCCAACACTGGCCAAGGTAGCGGTCATGCTAAATAGGAGACAAATTAAATTCTCAGCAGGAGGGCAGATCACAGGCTGTATGGTTTCAACATACCTGTCTCTTTACTCGTTGTACAGTGTACACCCTGTATCTCTACAAAAAATGTTATGATAACAAAAATATTTTAAAGACTAATTAATCAAACTGGGAGGTGTGGGAGTCTACATTCTACTAAAATCAAACCACAAGATTATCTCTACTAAATTGAGTGTGAGAAATGCAGATGTGTCACAAAATAGAAGAAAAGCACAGTTTGTGGACCCTTATTAAAGGTATTGCCTCATTTGGTGTTTTCATGATCAAAATCTCCTATAGGTGTTCAGTTGGGTTGAGAAGTGGTGACTCCGTAGGGTATGGTATGACTGACATCATTTTCATGCCAATCAAATAATTTAGAGACCCCCTTGTGTCCTGTGGATAGGAGGATTGTAGCCTTACCTTACAGTAACAATCTGGCCCCAGTCGAGGCTGATCCCATTCATCTGAGCGATGAAGATGGCAGCAACAGCCTCATAAAGCGCTGTGCCGTCCATGTTGATTGTGGCACCCACCGGGAGGACAAAGCGTGTCACTCTCTTGTCAATGCCCAGGTTTTCCTCTAAGCATCGGAATGTGACAGGCAATGTACCAGCACTGTGGCAAATAAAATAGGAAGGAGTGCGTTAATATGATAGTCACAAACAGCAGGGAATGAGATTCAGTTTGCAAATTGTGCACCCAATTCAGCACTGAAACCTTGCAGGAATAAAGAACTCTGCAACAGATTGTAGACTGTCTGTGGAGAATTAATTTGCCTGAGTCACTCTTTATATTCCATTAATTTTTAAATTTAATTGCACTATTCTTCTATTCAAATTGGAAATAATTTACTCTGAACTATGGTAATTTGACTCATATAAGCAAGGGCTTTCTGGAGTTTTACTTTGGCAAAGAAACAAAAAAATTGTACTTGTTTGAATTCACTTTTAAGTGTGAATTTCATAGAAATAACCACAGCTGTGACTCCACAGTTGTTTTGTCTGTTTTAGTCTGAAAATCAAGTGCAACCTCAAAGGTTGTGGAGTGGTGAGCAGGAAGAAACTTGAAAAAGCTGTGCTCACCTCTGTAGGGGAAACAGTGTATCTCATGACATTAATAAAACATGGAGTAAAGGAAAGGTATCCCACATGGAGGCAGAGTGAGAAGCCTTTCCTAGCTAGACAACTCCACAGTTATCACTTCAAATAAAGGGCAATAAAAGTTGCCCTTATTATTTACAGTCTATGCACAGATGTAAACATAATTAATGTATTTATAAAAACATGTGTCATTTTGAAAAAGGAGGCCTGATTCCTAGATGGACATAATGTGGTCCTCATGGTCAGAGAGTCTGAATCCTAAAAAATAAAATGCAAGCAAAGGCAGAAATCCCTCGTACCTGGACGCTGTTCCAAGTGCAGTGACCCAAGCCTGGAATATTCCCATAAAGAACTTGAAGGGATCTTCTTTTACTATTATAAAATATATTAGTGGAAGAAAAATTCCTCCATGGATGATAAGGCCCACTATCACAGTAATCATGTACATTCCCAGTTGTCTTGCAACCACCTCCAAGTCAGCAATGGAGATGATCTTTCCACAGATGAGGCAGGCAATACCAAGAGGGGAGTACCTGAAGATAGATTGTGTATTTTGGTTAAAAATAATATGTCAGATACAGAAAACTGTATGTAGTATACAGCAGAGATCCTGAAACAAGTTGCTTAATATGACATCCTGTATAGAGATACATATATATTTTTGGAGAGAACAAAATATTTAGAATAGGCAACATGTTTTTGCTGTGATTTAACAGCATATTGTAATTCAAGTGGTTTGATAGTGTATGAGGCTCCTGTATCTACTCCACAGTCTGTTTTCAAGCTGTAATGTTGAAGCATGAGGCCAATCACGGGTCTTTTCAGTCCAGATGGTGTAAGTAGTATAAAGAGCAAAAATACTTATTATGGAAAGCAAGACAACTTGTTGAAATGCGTTAGGAACTTTCCCCCGGGGAGTGGAGTTTGAAATCTGAGCTTCACTGTTAAGCACATATTAACCACAGGCATATGCTCATTTATTGGTAGGGCTTAAAATGGAGAGGGGTGAGTTGCAGGTGGAGGGCATCTATTTTCAAGTTCTGGTGGGGGTTTTGTTTGTTTGTTTGTTTTTTTTTCATCTTTTCTACATTTTTGCCGACAGCTGTTTTAACCTTATGGGGAACAATGCTTGTGATGAACTAAACTTACCACATAATTGCACCAACGAGCCTCATAACAATCTCATTCAGCACGTTGAAAAACTCCAACATTAGCTTGGCCTTCTCTCCCATTTTCCCCATAATAACTCCAAAAGCAACAAAGAATCCAATTAAACCTGTAAGACACAAAATATGCTAATTTAGTATAAATAAATGAAACGTTAATAATTCTTCTCGCTTGAAGGAATAATTACTCAGACACATTGCTAGACAGCAAACAAACGTTCTGCTATGTACACCTACCTACATTTGCAGTGCAATATAAAGTACAGCCCTCATATATTGTAGTCAAATCTAAAGTGAGAGGCAACCAATCAGTCATTGTAAGCAATACAGAAAGGTTTCTGTGGTAGGTGTTGGGAATACCAAGCTTTGTAGAACATTTAGTTATAATACTAATGAAATGAGATGCAAAACAAATACTAATTAAAAAAGTATAAAGAAAAAAGAATGATATAACAAAAATTTAGCCAAAGGTAAAGTCATTTTTATATTTATTTATTTATTTATTTATTTTTTACCATGTTTTTGTCTTAAAAGTCTGTGGTTGCAGACTGAGATGTCGAGGAATTCCTGAATGTTTTCCTTTTATGATATAACTGACATTTCTTAAAAAATAACTTTTGTTTTCTGTCAGTAATACTGCTAATCCATTTCAGTTATGCAGTGGGTGTGCTTTTAAATTTTTCACCTACCCAGGACATTCATCCCACTCTTGAACTGAAGCGACCTTTTGATTGTGAACTGCGGAGGTGCTCTGGTCCTGTTAGTGGGCACTGGTACTTTGGTGGTTACCGTCTGGATCTGGACCGCAAGCAAAGAAAACAACAAACAGTTGGAGCAACTGACATATGAATCAGACTTTATGTGGTGGATGAAGACCTTCTGTGAGACACCTACCTGCTGGAAGCAGGCCTGCACTAAGTTCTCTGGGAATAGATTTCGGATGAGATCAAACAAAGCATCCACACTGGACACCTCGTCGTTTTTCCTTCCCTGTCCAAGATTGGCCCTAAGCTTGGGGTTCCCGGGATGGATGAGCAGCACCAGGATCACTCCTAGGACAGCCGCAATCACCGTTGTCGACATATAGTACACCATGGCCCTGGTGCCTAGTCGCCCACTGGATTTGGCATCCAAACCAGCTAGTCCTGTTGGCAAAGTATGTTTTACGCAAAAATTAAAGTAAGTGTCCAGTGTCAAAATTCACTCGTAATGATAGTTAGTGACAGAGTACGATTTTGTTCAAATCAAAATAGGAGATCTGAGCTGCTCTGTACTTAAAATAATACATTTACGTTAATCAGCTACTGTAGCCAAATTGCTAAAGTCCTTCCAATCAGAGCAGCTTGTGAGTCGTAAACCCTGCTTCGTGAGATTTATATACAGGTGGGCGACAAGTAAAAGGATTGACGATGATTTGATGTCTGACATTATGACCTCAGATATTTCCGACATTAATCAAATAGCAACATAAGTCAAGTCTTTTAAAATGGGTAAACAGCTATAAAGCAGCTATAAGGCATAAAAAAGGTAAATTTTTAAATGAAAATAAACAATATATATTACAGTCATTTGCTCTTTAATTTGCATGTATTCTGCTCAACATGTTGAAAGACACAGACAGCCTACAGGCAACCTAATGTAACTATGTCTATATACTGCACACCAGTGCAACTTATAGTTCTAGTTTTATTTTTTAAAGCAGAATGTGGTTTATGGTTTCACTAAAAATAGGTTCCAATGTGGAAAAACAGTAACATCTGTGTACTTATGCAGGATGCAATCAACAAAATCTGTCTGTGTGGCTCCTTTCCTCCCACTTCTTTTTTTTTTTTTTTTGTTCAAAATAAAAAATTTTAATTTTTTAAAAATTTTTTTTTTATTGT
>VUQI01061144.1:14768-26318 GCA_015106735.1 Paratilapia polleni
AGGAATTTTAAGAAGCATTTTTTTCCACGTTGCCAGAAAAAAAAAAAAAAAACGCCCACTCTCACATCTCTGCTGTTGCAACTGAATTCCCAGGTAACAAGCAGCACCGGGTGACCTCATTTCAGGACAGTTGTCAGCAAATTCAGCAGAACATTGTATGAGTTACTGTGCCTCACCCACCTGTGACCAGACTGGAAACAACAAGAGGCAAAATAAGCATCTTCAGCATCCTCATCAGGATCTCCCCAGGGAAAGCAATGATCATTATAACATCAGGAGGGAGAGGTGATATGTGCCGCAGAAGCATTCCGGCAATAGAACCCAGAAACACACCTGAGACAAAAAAATAAATAAATAAATAAATAAACACAAAGCCAGGCCGCATGTGTGGCTCAGTAATAAATATATATGTGCACATAATTTTGCTCATTGGCCATTTATTTAACATCACCTATCATCTAAGAGTCACAGTATCATACTATAGATAGATAATAACAGTGTATGTGTGAAAAATCAAACTTCATAAGGTCACTTACGTTTCACCTTACAGCAGCTAATAAAGTAATGTCAAGAATGATATCACCTTAACTTATATGTAAATGTTTTCCTAATTACTGTGCATCTGTAAGCAGCTTTTGAGTAGAGAAGAAAATAGCTGAAAACGATGAAATAAAAGGCACTGAAGCTTGTAAAGTTTTCTTCTTATGAACTGAAATTAAATATCAAAGTTGTTCCTCATTTTAGTGTGTTGCAGCGCAATCTAAATGCAACACGACTGAGGCAATCACGACTGCTTGCTAGTTTAACATCAAGAAAGAAGCTGTGAACATTTATGCATTAAATTGGTACTTAGTAGGAGAGCACAGCGGCTCTGCAGAGACAGAGCAAGAAAGTGCCAGATTTAAAAGGCTGGGCTGCTTTTTTAAGGTGAGTGTAGGTTTTTTTCCCTAATGTGTAGGTTGATTTTCTTCTGATGCTCTAAGTTCCTCTCACAGCCCAAAGAAATGCAGTAAAGGTCAAACTGCAGCAGCTTCAATTTTTGGAGGCAGGTGCTGCCATTCTCCACTGACTGCATAACCTCAGGGCATGATAAGAAACACCTGGCTCTTACCTGATCTAACAGCTGATCAGATGTTGGACCAACAACGGGAGGTTTTACTGTGTATATATAGTCTAAATACTCTATCTAACAGAGTAGTTTTTTTTAGATTCTTTATTTGATCATGCACACAAAAACATTAATGTCATAAGAGAAAAGATGCCATGTCCCAGATTTAGCTAAGTTCCTTCTGCAGTCCCTGGGCAGGTGCACACAATATTAAATAGACTATGACATACAAACACATATCTTGCGTCTTGGCAGCTGACATACAGCGACGAATTGATATGTCGACATACCTTGCATGAGAATCCACCTTTATCTAAATATGTATGTGAAATGCTATCATGCTGATTACATTACATATAGATTATTTAACAGGCTTCCTGTCATACTGAAGAGCCCAGTAAAACAGATACTGGAAAAACTGTGATCTGATAACATTTTATCAAATTGGCATCATACCTAATAGGATCTGAGTTTTTTTTCTTTTTTCCATCACTTCACAGGCTATTACAACTGCTCAATATTCACTGCAGATTTTTATCTTTGCCCTCATGCTAGCGACACCTGCTCTTGTTCATCTGCGGTTGGAAAACTGCAGTTCATATAGAATACATTTTGACACACTCTGTCTCCAAATCAGCCATGGAGGATGTGTCCCATAGTGACAGCAACAGTTTCTCTCACATCTGTAAACTTAGGTCTTGGAGAGCCGAAAATCGCACAATATAAAGGTGCCTTGAGGCATGCTGGGAAAGGCTTTAACCATCCTAAGACCCTGAACTGGATAGATAATAGAAAATGAGTGGACTGTGCATGGATGAAAGTAAGTAAGGGGACTTTAAACTTACCAAGGATTGTGAGAGTGAGAACCATGTTCTTCATAATCTTATCACAGAGGGTTCCACATGGACTCTCAGGAGTTTCCATCCCAGGTGGCCCCAGGTGGCTCTCATCCATCCTGACCTCAACTTGCTTCTGCATTTTGTTGGCACTGAAAGAAGCAAAGAAGGAAGAGCTTGTAATAATAAATGATGGTCCTCACAGCATATACGCAACACCATTATATTTTTAGTGTAAAGCAGTGCAAATGCTTAGTAACCAAAATTATGTTTATTTGCAGCTAAGAGAACACATAAACAATGTTTAGATTGGTTGCATTCAGATAAATTGTAACTATAACTTCTTAGAAGTATTCCATTGCAAAGTTACCTTGTGCTAACACAACCTCACATATAGAAACTAGAAAAGGATTAGTGTGTGAATAGATGAGAAGGTACGTAATGTCCTTGGGGTTTGGTCCCAGCAACAAATCTGCCACCTTGGTGGTACTAAACTGGTCTGTTGGTGGGAAACCACTGAAGGGTAATGTTGTTGTTACTGTACTAGCAACTCCTACTGCTAGTACAGTGACTGTCAACACAGATGGTGTTGGGATCTGTGAACCTCCTACACTATATCCCTACTCCCCCACATCCAGTAGCTCCTCACTGCCGGGTGCAAATAAAATGATTGACGGTGTGGAGGGGACTCATGCCCGTGGATACACTCAAATTTTAACAGTTAGATGGATGTGCAGATAGAAGAAGTGACACGAATACTACACAGCTTGTTGTTGGTTCAAAATCTGTGAGGAAAGAAAGGCCAAACAGACTGACAAGGAAAAATTGCACTGTATATAGTTGTACACTATATGGACAAAAGTACTGGGCCACCTATACATTACACCTACAGGAGCTGCTCGCCCATGGAACCCCATGCCATGAAGTTCTCAGCGCTCAGTTTTTGTGCCGATGTTAATCAGATCAGGTTCGGAACTCTGCAGTTATTGAGTCAACAGAGCGTTGGCAACTTTTACGCACTATACAACTCAGGACTTGACAACCCTGCTCTGTAACTTTACGTGTTCTGTAACTTCATGGCTGAGTTGCTGTGGTTCCTAAATGCTTCCACTTTATTACAACTGATCATGGAACATCTAGCAGGGACGAAATTTCACGATCAGTGTCATCCTATTGCAGTCTGACTATTGAAATTCAGTGAGCTCTTTGGAACGACCCATTCTTTCACAAATGTTGGTAAATGCAGACTGCATGGGTGCTTGATTTTATACACTTGGACTGAAAACACCTGAATTCAAGGATTAAGCCATGTGGCCTAATACTTTTGTCCATATAGAGTACATTGAAATGCTATCTATACAAAGTGATTTTGTAGTAGAAATTTCGTAGGTTTTCACTGTCTGTGACACACTGGTGACCTGTGCAGGTTATACCCCATCTCTTGCCCTATGACATCTGGGATAGGCTCCACCCCCCCTATGACCCTGGAATGGATAAGATATTAACAAAATGGATGGATGGATGGACAGATGCTTCTGTTCTGTCAAAATTTTAGATATTTTGAGGACTTCAGCCTATGTGCACGGTGGTACAGTGGTTAGCAATGTTGCATCACAGCAAGATTGGTTCAGATCTCCTGGTTGGCCTCTTGTCTCCTGGGGCTTTGCTATGTGGAATTTGAATGTGTACGTTTACTCTAGCTTCCTCTCACAGTCCAAAGACATGCATGTCAGGTTAACTGGTGATTCTAAACTGGTCGTAGATGTTAGGTAGACAAAGCACTGTTTGAATATATGGGTAAATTTGGCTTGCGGCCTAAAGAGCTTTAAGTGGTCAGCAAGACTGGAAAAGAGCTTTATAAATCTCTGTCCACAAGTGTTAAACACAGAGCAGAGAAACAGCCATTGTATAAATGCATAAAGAGTATGTGTTTGTGCCAGTGATTCATCTGTATGTTTATTTGAAATCATGAGCTCATCCATCCTACTTTGCACTTCTTTATTTTACTGTCTTTTCATGTCTCTGAAGCAACAAGTAACTCAGGTTTGTTGTGGTCTGGATTAAAGCCTCTTTGACTTAAAGATCAACTCTCAGCTGTGCAGCCTTTAAATCCTGTAGAGCACAGACGTACACAGTTATGTAACAGTCCATGCCTGTGTCATTTGGGCAGCCATGACCTTGATGACATGAACACCTGGAATGTTGTTTTAAGCAGCAAACACTACAGAAAAATGCACTTTTCATCTAGTAAAGGTTGTGGGTAAAGACAACTTTCGCCATTAAAAATACTTCCCTGCAAATGAAAATTCACAGGCAACAGGGGAGACAATGCTTCAGTTATGTGTAATATAGAAACCTTTTAAATCAATAACATATTTCATTATTTACAACATCTTATGTCCAAGACATGTAAGGGAACAGGGAACAAATAAGGTGAGGACAGAACAACTGCCAAGTCAATCATGGCTGTCTGATACACTGTGCTGTGGCAGTAATGACACCTAAGCCTTTTAAAGAGGATAAATTTAGCACTTCAGGCACACAAGTGATTGAGTTATGTAACAGAAAAGGGGCTTCCCAGGAAAAGTCAAGGTGTCACCACCACCCAGCTGAAACTGTTATGCATGAGATTGCTAACTTGAATTCCAAACTTGGTAATCAAAGCAAATACACGTCTTAGTATTTTCTGCAGCTAGGCAATTTAAAAGCACTGGACAAACAATTGGATGTCAAAAATCTTAATGAGTAAGCAGTGTTGGGCATTGACCTAACAAGTGAAAGGTTTTCTGAAAAGCTGAGGGCTAGCCAATAATTTTGTGCTATTAGCATTAAAAGACACAAACTCCTTCAGTGTGAGGCTGACTGAGAAAGGATCAAAGAGTAGAACAGCACAGAGTATGCTCTGTGTTAGAGAGCAATGATGAAAAGAGACTTTATCTACTAATGCAACCACCAAGGACAGTAGGACAACTATATAGATGTACAACTGACAAAAGCTTCTCCTTATAGCTTTTGTTACCTAATATAATGGAGGACATTATGCATCAGATTAATGCATAAAGTTTCAGGTTCTTTGGGAAAGCTTCACATGCATTGCAAACAGTATTTTGAAAAATGACTTTGAAGGCACATGTTCACTGCCATTTTTCTTTTTTTTTTTAATTATTAATGACTCATCTCATAAACTACCACCACATCACTACATGTTGCTAATTATGCTTACCAGTTGTTTTGTGTGTTGCTTGAGGTTGTAATTGTACTTGTGGAGAGGTGCTACACAGCTACTGACTTCAGTGAAAAAATTAACAAAATCATGGCTTCTGCATTGGTAAATCCTCCAATCAAAACCTCAAAAAAGTCTTTTTTTCCTGCAGAAAAGGACCTTTGGTGCTTAAAAAAAAAAAAATCTGCAAATGACTTCTTCCTCAGCATTTGATGTACATCCAGAATCACAAATGCCCGCTCATTCAGCTGCAGGGAGGTGCATAAAGGTAAAGCGACTAACCTGGAGGTCTGACAGAAGGCTCCCAGACCGGAGGGGTGGAGTCACCCTGCTAAGATTAGCCAGAGAGTTGGAAATCCTTGTTGCCATCTTTGTTTTTTTCTTACTACATTTGCAGTTTTTGTTTTGTTTACTTCTCATTTGAGACAGAAGGGTTGCATTTATAAGTCCTCGGGGGAATGCAAATGCAAATGTTGTAATTTTTAAGTGTGCTGCACTCAAGTACAGACACTTAATAAGGTTCAGGTGCAGGGGTTGCAGAAATGCCATTTTGTTTAAACCCTTTAAAAAGATGGCTGGGCTTTCACTCATGATCACAGAGGATGTAATCAGTCGTAGCCCACAGTTCATGTCTGGTGCCTTTCATAATAGGAGTACTTCAAAAGCATGTGTTGCAACTTCTCTCTACTAACCAGTCTCTTAAATTTAAATATATATTTATGTGGAGGAAATGTAGACTTAGGAAAGATTAGGAAAGTCATAAGAATGGGCATTTTACATCAGCAGTACTACTACTGGCTCATGCTGCTATGTATTTGTATCAGGTACTGCATTTAATAACGGCTAATCA
The DNA here is from genome assembly GCA_015106735.1 of Paratilapia polleni. Classification (NCBI taxonomy): domain Eukaryota; kingdom Metazoa; phylum Chordata; class Actinopteri; order Cichliformes; family Cichlidae; genus Paratilapia; species Paratilapia polleni. The sequence goes on from VUQI01061144.1 coordinate 20,786, forward strand.
AATGTGGTCTGCTTATTAGCACTGGGTTATGGCTTGTTGCAAACTGATTTATTTGTAACGTGATTTCTCTTGAATGTTAATGGCATGCTTCATTAGTATATTTGTTATATAAATTGAAGGGTTCGTGTCATATTCTCAATTAATATTAAGCAAGAAGTTTAGAGTAAACAAAAACTTCCAAATTAGTGAGCGAAAAGCTTCAAGGAGAAGTCATTTAGCGGAATAAAGCTGGTTTATTAGAGCATAACAGAAAAACTGATTGCAGCTTTCGTGTTATTTTCATTTTCGAATATTTAATCAGACACCAATTAACACTTGGGTTTGAGTAAGATTTCTTACTTGTTGCCAATTTTAAAGGCGGTTTTAGCATGCAGGGAGCTTCTGTCAGATTCCTCAGCTTAAACCAACAAGCTTGAGATGATTTTATGATTTTGTAAAATGCAAATAAAGTAAATCAAAGCAAATTAAACCGCATGTTTGTTATTATCCAGTAACATAATATTGAAGGTTTCCCTGAATCTACTGTGTCCAAAGCAAACCGCAGAAACAGCAGCAGTGAGTTAGGCCTTTATTTGAGGTGTCCTCAGAGGCTCAGGTGTTTAGTGCTGCTTTGTCACTGAGCTCCTCAGTGTGATTATTCTCTTCCTGGAAGTGACAATGGCTTCTAATAGTCTAACACAGTGACATGGACATTTTACATGCCTTCTTTGTAATGGGGGATGCATTGCATATATATTTTAATATATTAAAGAAAAAAAAAGAAAAAAAAAGCTGTTGGAATGATTGACTTTTAGGTGTGAAAGATGATTACAGAGATGTGTGTAATATCAGAGGAACATTTTAACAGCTTTGACAGTAATCATGCTGGTCAGAATCAAAGGTGAATTTGATTCAAAGACTACATAGCTGCTCTAAGAAGTCGGCCTATTTTCTATGCAATTTGCAGAGCTACTGCTTGCAAGATAGAGTGAGGATTCCAATTACGGAGCTCCTCTCAAAGCACGAACAAGGAGAAGAGATGCAGTCAGGGCACATGGCAAAGCATTTGTTCGTGCAATTCCAAACCTTGCCCCGCCTTTTCTCCTCTCAGCAACAAGCCCACCTCATGCTGCAACACCTGACAATGCACGCCACACTTAGACTGCAGGTGTCTATAATTAACTAATCTGTCCTGAGCCATCCTAATCCAGCGCACATACACACTGAAATGGATCAGACACACTCAGAGAACAAGTCTCAGGCTGTCATAGAATAAATTTCATAAAATCATTAAAGGATTTTTCTTTTAATTCTGCAACTCTATGGTGATAATATCAGTACATCACATTTTAATCAGATAATATACTAGCTTAATAGTAACACTGAATAAATGAAAGAAGAAAAAAAGAAAGAAAGCCAACACCCCCACCCTCATCGGCACTCAGCTACTGCCCCTTCCAACCTGCACAAATACCAAATTTGCATAGACTAATACATCAACAATCACTGCTGACTGCAATATGCACTGCTTGAATTTAACCACAATTACAACTAATTAGCCACAAGTCCGATTTGATCTGTCAGTGCAATATACTTGTGCAGGTTTATAACATGAACATTAAAATTCAAGAGGTTCAAAGTGTCTAATTTTTTGCTTTAAGATGTGATTATTTCAACAGTATTTATACAGGCCTCTTGGCAAAATCATGCATTTAGACGTCAACTGTTTAAAGACAAATTTGGTAAACCAAATTCATTTTATAATGGAACTAATTTTTAAATTCACACACCATATTGCTTGATTAGACGAGTGTGAGCTAAACATTTGTGAATTGCATAAAGCTTAGAACAACCAATTCTCATATTTCCTTTAAACCTATGCACATAAAACAATAGCATATTAGTTAATGCTGTGTTACTTTTTCTTTATTATATTATTAAAGACTACCACACAAGAACTGAAACAGCAGAAGAATATACAATAGCATGAAACCAGAATGCTATTCATTGGTTTAATTATTGGTTTAATGTTCCATAGTTGATCAGGTAGCTATTTTGCATATAACTGAAGTGGGTAAATCAAAGAGTCACAGCTGGGGAATTGTGGTTGGGCTTTATAAGTGATTGTTGTTAATGGCCTTGCAGACTAATGGCACAACGAGACACACGCAGAGCTTATGAGCATTTATACTCACTTGCGGATGTGTACCACAAGATGTGTAATTGTTCTTGTTATATATTTTTTCCAACTCTGCTTGGAGTCTGAGTGGAAAATGCATACTTAGTTGGTGGATTGCAGGGTAGGGTCTGAGCAGTCAGCTCCACGAGGTTACAACAAATCGGAGGGCACATGGAAAATCCTCTCACATTCATCTTCTGATGACAAAAGCAACATCACTCAGACCGAAGCAGATTTTAAAACTCTAACACTGGTTCTGCAGTTATATTTTTCCATGGGGCCCAATTTTAGTGTTAATCAGGCTAACGATAGCAGGAACTGATCTACAATCTACAACACACAAACACAAACAGATTTAGGTTTCTTTTGTTTTGTTTTTGTTTGCTTTTTAATTTATCCTGTTTGTTTACAGTCACCACTTTAAAATATGTATCAGTATTAATTCAGTTTCACAATAGGTTAGTTGAATAAATGTATGAACATAAAGAACACACATTTTACAACCATCCTGAACTAAAACCAAAGTCAGTCTTTCATTATTTATAGTAGCCCCTCTGCTAGAAAGTTCTCATATCTACAGGACAGATTTTAAGCAAGCCAAGACATCCAGAGGCATAGTTGCCTTTTTGTTCTTTTAACATGCTGCAGATACAAGTTCAAAGGAATACAACTCCCAACATGCACTGAGCCCTGTTACATAGCATAGACATGTGGTTGCTGTGGATGTGGAAAGTCCATTAACTGCACAAAGATTTAGTCAAAAGAGACCACAACCAGTCAGTCAGTAATACAGCGATAATTCAGTGGGCTTGAAGCATGAATTGCGGAGAATTAACGATCATTACTGACAGTTCCATGTGCCAACATGTGAAATTCACATGACTTAAATACTTTATGAGTCCATTACAGGACCTCATAGGACGTTACAGAATTTCATTTCAACATTTCAGCAGCTTAGTTCACAGTTCCCTTGTAAAAGTTTCCATGCGTGGTTTTATGCTTAAATAACAATTTTGATCCATCGTCATTATTTGCAGTCAAACAAATGATTTTGACAATTTTTATTTATTATAACAAGACCTAATGCAAACTGTCTGCAATGAAGAGGTTATCTTACCTATGATTCAGTACTTACAGGTATTCTTCACGCAAGCAATTTGTTTAATATTTTTCTCTTCATAGAACAAGCGAGAAAAAATGCAGTCTTCAAGAGAACTGTTCTAAGATTTTTAACAAGTGTACATTTTAGTGTAGTGCTTATTTCTGCAAAACACATTGAATGAAAATGTGTAACTTCAGTGGGGGGAAAAAAAAGTTTTTGGTTTTTTTTGTTTTGTTTTTTTTTCTTGTTGGAAGAAGATAAAGTCCTGAACAAATAACACACGACTAAATGTCTCATTAAGACAGATGGCATTTTTACTGAATCACCCTGCAAAGTCCTAGATAGATATGCAGAATCTGTTCTATTCTGTGAATCAGAAGAATACTAAATCAAAGCACTTTATTTCTTTTATGTACCAAGAAGAAGTAATGAGGTAATTTATGTTTGTTATTTGTCCTTTGAGTTTCCCTTACGATTACACTTTTTTTATCTAGAAAAAATGTTAGACCTTTTTTTTTTATATATAAAGGTCGTCATGACCACTTATTTGTATTCTGACCATTTTCAGACTGATAACGCACACAAAAAAGTCACCATGGCGTTCTGAAAAATAGGTCTAACATTTTTAAGAAATAACATTTTTTTTTTTTTATTGCTGAACATAAATCAGCCACACAAGACTTTATAGACAGGAGACAGCCAATCAGTCACATCCACTCTCTTTCTGCAAATACTTTCATCAAGTGATGCTAGGCAGAGAGCAAAGCAGAGATAATATATACAAAATTTCCACTTAATACCAAGAAACATTATATTGGAGAAATCCATCTTGTTTTAAATATGTATTATAAAGAAAACATTTATGAGAGTTCATGCCTGTGAGATCATCAGATCTAAGTCATCACTGATGATAAGAAGTAACCCTAATCCTGAGCTGTAACCCTATGTTTTGGACTGATTTAGACGTCACAGGGTCAAACATTTATATAGACTCTAAATTAAAATGTAAATAGGAATATAAACAACAACATTATTAAAAGCGGTTCCTTTATTTTAAACAAAGACACATAATGTGCATCCAAATTGCAACATGGTGGATACACATATCATTATAAGTACATACAGTGAGTGTTGTCACTGGCTAACAGCAGCCCATCATGTTTTGCATAAGCATGGATTGCAATCATGATGTACGACTGATGTTCATGTTTCAGTGATGATTTTAATGACATGTGTCTCGTAAGAGCAGTATTTCAGTTGGATCCGAGCCAGGGCTTTACTCCAGCTCCTGATTATGAGAGTTAATTGCTCTTACTTATGCAGGAGATGTACAATTAAAACATTTCAGATTGGATAAGCAGCTCTTGACTGGCTCTGCCATCATGCCCTCCACTTGAGAATGAGAAGTAGAGGAGGAAATGCTGTTTCTACTCAGACTCATTTCACAAAGTCCTCTTTTCCCTTGTCACACAGAGTAAGGCAAAATAAAGCTAAATTATGCAGATGTGCTTGTTCCCTGTTGTACCAGGAGTTGGACAAGAAGACTGACATCATTTTTTGTCACGTTTCTTTCAAATGCTGAAAGTGAGTAGTTTGGCTTAGCTAAAGGCACTAGCTAACACTGGCACTGATAATAAACAACAACCTATTCATCAGCTCCAAAATCATATACATCCTGTATAATGTTTTCTCTTGTGCTTTCTTAATAAGGAGGCATCACAAATTTAGGAACAGAGTTACATCTCTTCCCATGTTGCCACATCACCATGGTTTACAGATTCTAAGGTTCTCTGTAGTTAAGACATTGCAGGTGTCATATCATGTTACCTTCTGCACAGCTGAAGTTCACTTTAAGAAAACTGGAAGGAACTAATCTTAGAGATTGCATCTGTAAATTAGAGTATGGCACATGTCAGAGTTCCTCTTGGTTCTTTTCAGCCTTTCTTTACTCTCTGTGCCTACTGAGAGTAATTGTACGTTTAAAGGTTAACAATTTGCCTCATCCCTGTGGTCCTGAATAGAAATAGAAGAGGTGGAATTTTAAATGACTAAAAGCATTTTAACTAGACAAAAGACTGAGAGGAAGTATTGATTAAATTTTACAGCATACTAAGTAATTTTGCCCATTCATGAATGAATTAAATTACAGAATTGTTTCATAATCAGCTATCTTTTCTTTTTTTTTTTTTTAAATAAATTTTTTAAAAAAAAAAAAAAAAAAAAAAATTTTTTCTTTTTAAAAAAATTTTAAAATAAAAAAAAAAAAAAATTTT
>VUQI01061145.1:0-14776 GCA_015106735.1 Paratilapia polleni
GATAAAAGTTGAGGACTTGCATCCTTAAACTTAGTTACAGAACTTTCAGAAAGACATCTACTGTAATAAAATTTATTCCCCACTGCTGTGTAATCCATTATTGTAAATTCAAAAGTTACTAAGAAATGATCAGATAAAAGAGGGTTTTCAGGGAATACAGTTAAATGTTCAGTCTCTATGCCATATGTCAGGACAAGATCCAGAGTGTGATAAAGGCGGTGGGTGGGCTCATTTACATTTTGAGAGAAGCCAATCGAGTCCAATAATAAATTAAATGCAGTATTGAGGCTGTCGTTTTTGGCATCTACATGAATGTTAAAATCACCCACTATGATTATTTTATCTGAACCGAGCACTAAATCAGATAAAAAGTCTGAGAATATAGATAAAAACTCTGAGTAGGGGCCGGGTGGACGATAGATAACAACAAGTAAAACTGGTTTTTGAGTTTTCCAACTAGGGTGGACAAGGCTAAGAGTCAGGCTTTCAAATGAATTAAAATTAAAACTCTGTTTGGGTCTTTGGTTGATTAGTAAGCTGGAGTGGAAAATTGCCGCTACACCTCCTCCGCGGCCTGTGCTTTACATACTTTATCCTGTGTCTGTACTCCCTGTCTATGTTCTTATGTAATACAAAATATGTGGTAGATAACTCTAGCAACTGGATACCTAATAACTCATTCTCAGAAAGTTCATTTTCAAAGTATTTTGCTTATGGTTTAAACAGAAAACTAGCCGAAAGATTCAGTTTCTTATCCTGACCCTAATACAAAGGGAATCTAAAAGAGCAATATTCAAGCCACAAACGCTCTTATTATTGAAGTGTGTGATGAGTGCCTCTCACCACTGCTGTGCTTTTGGCTTTACCAGTGAAACCTGGTCGGAGCCTTTGGCATCGATGACAAAAAAACAGCATCTGTGTGATGTCTGAGGTGGAAGTACATTCAAAGTCAACAACAGCTTTGCCCTTTGATGGAGCTGTTAATGCTGATCAGTGCAGAAGTGAACACAGTTTTTAGATGACTAATGTGAATGGACAAAAGGTGAAAGATTAGTTCAAGGTGGACTTCCATTTCATAAACGGCTGTGAAAATATGACTTTTCTAGGACTTTCCCTTCTGCTAAGCTGTCGATGTAAACACAATGTGCTCTCAATGAAATAAAGGATTCTGAAACAATACTGTCTGCTGTGAGAAAAGTAAAGTGTTGGAACAGTCAATGCTCTGAACAAAGGAGCAAACTGTAAGCTCCTAACAGAATTGTGCTGTGCGTATAGAAATGATCTGGCCAGGGTTCCCATCTGTGCTAATTGTTTCCAGATATACAGTTTCTGCACAGTGGCTAAGAGGACCCCTCCCTGTCTGTCTGTTCGTCTGGAGCAAAAGGCCTCTCTCCATCTGTCTGCGAGCTGCAAGGTCAGACTGCAGCCTACACCCTCGCCTTGCGTCTGTCTGTCTGTTTGTCTGTTGGCAATCAAATCCTCTGCGACTGTCTAACTGACTACTAACTGGAAGGTCACAGCTGGTCTGGTTTTACACTCCCCTAGTCTCAAAGAATTACCCACAGAGGCTTATCATGTTTTCTTTCAAATCGTTGGAAGCGTTGGAAGAAACCCTTTCTCATAGATCCAACAACCTGTGAGACAAGGATGGACATCTCAGTGAGTATTTGTTGCTCTAAGATGTAGTTTTCAGGATAATACAAAAGTAATAATAGGTGTAGGTGCTGTATTAATGCACAATCTAAGAAGATAGTGTGACATCCCGGGATAAATATAGGAAAAAAATCCAGCTATGCTGACTGAATGCTCTTTACATTACCAGCATACCTGCCCACTGCAGAGTGACAGTGGAAAATCTTACCCTCCCACCACCCTCTTCACAACAACATGGACTATTTTGCAGCTGGAACAGTAGATGGTGGATTCCTCAGCAAAGTGAGGAGGAAGTGATGACGCAGGATGGAGTTATCACTCAGCTAGCTGTCAAATCAGCAGCAGACAACCCAGGTTTCACAAGTTTCTCCTACTTCAGCACAGACAGCAAGAAACATGTTTTCCACTCTCACCAAGAGTGAGTCAGGGCAAGTTTTACAATCGTGTCTAGCGGTTAAAAAATGTAAACCATGCTGGAGATTATACTGTGAAGAGCCAATGTTAAATCTCCTTTTCTAGGTTACAGCTTCAAGAAACAATTTGAATATTTCTGAAGAACATTTTTGCCCTGTTTCTGAGATTTAAGTGAGAGGATGGATCACACTCTCATATTTGTTTGCTACATATGAAGCTGCAGCAAGAGGTAGTTAACTTAGCTTGGCTTAACGAAACCAAACCATAGATGGTATAAAAGATGTGTGTAGCTTCCAAGTCTGAAAAGCAAAGCCACTGCAGAAGTGCCTTAAGCCTGCATTTTATTAGTGACCATCATGAGGTGAATCCTCTGGCTGGAAAAAAACTTGGTCTACTGGTCCTTAGCTCTCTTGCTCTGTGACCTTAGTAAATACTTTCTTCATGACTTTATGGGCTCAATCACTAGTTCCAGGTCTTACTGAATAAAACATGAAGCTAATTTTGTAAATTGTGGCCATTATTAGAATCAGAAAAGACGATTATCCAGTGTATGCTCATTAGCTACAGACTTTTGACTGATGTCACAGTGGCTACCACCATCTTTTATACTGTCTATGAGTGAGACACATTTCCTCCTGTAAACTGCAGCATGTCATTTTCTGTAAGAAAACAAGAGTTGCTGGTGAGAGAGCTGATTATTTGTTCAGTTTTTGTGTCAAGCTAACTGTGCATTTTCCTGGTGCATAATTAAATAAATGTGTTCCAATACAACAATTGGGAGAGTCTGCAAAGATTTTGGTGCAGGACAGGCAGAAACATGGGAAGGGGTTGACAGCAATAAACTTCAGATTAATGATGCAAATTAATGTTTTTACATAATTTTTTATAGGATTTAATTTGACCTAGATTAGTTAACCTTAGTTAACCTTAGTTAACCCTGACGAAAACCTAACAAAATCTAAGGCAAAGCAGTATGTTCTGCAACATTTATGACCTGTTTTTTAAATACTAAGCTGTTTCATTGTTCCATTTTTAAAGCACACTAAAAGAACAAACTCAGAAGAATGACTTACCAACTGGAATATCTGAGGAGTTGCGCTTCATATTTATCACATTCTCAGATAAACTAAGCTAAGCTAACTGTCCCCTGAACCAAGTTACTAAATGTACCTCTTACTGAATGTCTGCTTGTAAATAAAATATATTCAGTTTTCTCGCGTGACATCATGCACTCATTGCTCGAGAGTTATCCGCCATTTTACAAGGGAAAAATGTGTATTCCTTGACCGGTTGGTAAGTGGTTCCTGGAAGTTGATGGTCATGGCTAGGTGAAATTGGTCACAAAGAGGGTGCTGCACCAAAAACCTCCTTGGGATTGCTTTGGTCACTAGCAGATTGCCACACAGACCTAGAGACCGATCTGTGACCATCTGGCAACCACCAGTTGTGAGAGAAAAATGCTGGAGGTTGAAACACTGTAAAATTGACTGCTAAAGCCCCAGTCACACAGGTCTAGAGACCAGTCATTGGGGAAAAATGTGCATTCCCTGATCAGTTGGCGATTGGTTGCTGGCAATTGCAAGGTGAAATTGATCACAAGAGGTACAAGGTGATGCACTGAAAACCTCCTTGTGATTCCTTTAATCGACAGCAGATTGCCACGGTCACCCATAGTTTGCATGGAAGATGCCGACTAGTCTGCAAACGCTCACCAACTACTCTAGTAGTCAAACTGTGAAATGTACGACACAAACTGGAATCTGAGATAGTTCGCCTTCAAAGTAAAAGTTGCACCTTTTGAAATGTGTTGGCTACAGTGCTGAGGTACAACAGTTTCACAGCGACTGCCATCAACCTCCAGCATTTTTCTCTTGCAACCAGTGGTTGCCAGATGGTCACCAATTAGTCTCAAGGCCTGTGTGACTGGGGTCTTATTCACTTGACCCTACAGTGTCACACCTCCAAAATGGTGAACAAGTTGACATCACCAGGTCACGTGACTGCAAAACCTGAATAAATATATTAAATCTAATTTGACTTTAGAAAAAAACATTCCCTTTAATGCAACATGGCAGCATCATACTGTAGTGTTCTGTTTCTTTTAAGGATGACTTCTTTGTCATATTTATAAGTCTTAATCCACTTACAAGCATCATGGTTATCTTTTACTCCCCAAATAGTTCGCCTGAATCATCAGCCGTGAGCTCACTGCTATTTCTCCAGCTGTATTCAGTCATTGGTAAATCCATCACTAGCAGAGGGGGTGAAGGCGATGACGCAGGAAGAAACTATCACTCTGCTATCTGTCAAATCAGTGGCAGCAAACTTGGAGTTTTAACAACTGATCTAATGCATTTTGTAGACATGACTGCAGAGAGCCTGGTCATGATTTATACTCATTTAGTCACCAGAATTAATTGTATTAAATAGCTATTTTCAACTTCTTTTTCTCTTTCTGAGATCACTGTCGGGTTTTCCATCTGGGCACTCTGTAGGGAAATATTTCTAAACTCAGGAAACAAGACTAAACCTTAGACTAAATAACTTCTTAATGATGTTTCTACAATTTAGACTGCTTTAAGATGTAATATGTAGGCCCAGTGGCTACAACTGAGTCTCTCATGCTATAAAGCAGTGCAGCATGTAGGGCCAGGCCCCTTGTGAGGTCTTACTTATAGTACAATGATTGAAGGGTTTGACAGTTACATAATTACAAGGTGTCATGTGATGCTGTGTGAATATGAAGCCTTGTCCTAGTGAGCAGAGTTTTTACAGAGCACATCTGACAGGTAGGAGTTCTCTCGCAGCATGAATACGTAGCCTGTCTTAGGTACGCTCACTGTTCTCAACACATTTTTCCATTATACATTCACTATACTGAATTATCCCCAAAGTTTCTGAGTCTGATATCAATTTTAGCACTTTTCCCCTTTGCTTGCCTCCTCTACCCATCCTTTTTTTCTCATTTTGTACTGTGACTGTGACATATTGTATGTAGCACTCTGTATTTTGTTACCGGGTATGTTTTGTCTGTACTTCAAACACTTAAACCCAACTCGGACGACTGACTTTCATTAAGCATGTGCTGTATAAACTGGAGGTTGCACCTTTCCTGCCTTTTGACCTTCTGTGGTTAACTGTATGCTACGATACCTTCGCTTCTCACGGTAACTGTTAGCAGGTATGTTATTCTCCTGCCTTTTGGACATGTGGTTTAGCGTGCCTGGCAGGGCGGCAAGCAGCTCTCCTGGCTTGGTGTGTTTATGCAGGTGCAGGACGTTCAGGACACACCGCCCTGCAGAGTATTTTGGAGGTGCTTTTCAGAGCAGCTTACCCCGCAGTATTAGAAGGGGCCGCCTATATGTGGCATTTAAGTGGGACAGCCCAGAAAAGGCATTTCCTCGGCTTACTGGAAATGGAGCCTTAAAGCACTTGAAACAGAGTCAAACACATCATAGTGAGAAATGTTCTAATGACAGCTGAAAGATTGATGTTCCCATACACAATGTGAGACAAGATCATCAACAAGAAGAATGCTGAGTATGCATTACATAAGCCACCATATTTTCTGACCAAGTCTGTCTCTCAAAAAAGTTTCTTGAACATGCACTTTGTCCTGCTTTTTGCTAATTTTCATGATAAAAAACACAGCCATGCCCTTTGAGTTATGTGAATCGTAGACAAGGAAACTAGTTTAAAAGGCTTGTTTGATATTACAGGAAAAACATTTAATGCTTTGTTGCTAAGGGTTAGATTGTGAAATTTCCAGATGTATCAGAGTTTCTGGGAGTAAATACCAGCAGCTTTAGAAATGAATGTAAAACCACCTTCAGGACAAACTGTTGTTTTGAATTGTAGTCATTTAATGCATATGTTTATATGATTGTGAAATACATATTTTCAGATTACATTTCACCTGATGTGTGCACCTACACTAATTTGCAGTTTACATAAATTGCCACCTCTAAATTGCTTGTAAGTGTGACTGTGAATGGTTATCTTTCTGTTTAGCCCTGTGACAGACAGGTGACGTATCCAGGTCGTACCCCACCCCTTTCCCAGTGGGAGCCGGGTAAGGTTTTAGCCCCCCACACAGGATAAGTGGTCATAGATAATTCTTCTTATTGAAAACAGGGATTTGAAGAAATAATGCTTATCTAAATTAAAATTGAGCTGATCGGTCAACTCTTGGAATGAATCTTTGCTGTAAATTCCCCTGAAGTGTAATCACAGAAGAATATCACTGTTGATAATGAGATTTAAATGGATACTTTCACAGTATCATCTTTTACAAACATTTAACAGTGTTGTCAGTATTTGAAGCAGGATGGTAATGTCACTGGCTTTTTACAAGCAGATCCAGGCTGCTCCTGATAACCAGAGTTACAGTTCATTTGAGAAGAGAACAGTGGTCATCAGTAGAAGTAATGACAGGCCAGTTGTTTGCCATGGTTTCATTGTCAGGAAGCACAGGAGAGAAGAATAGGCTTGCCCTGCTTGGCTGACACTCTTCTGCAAAGTTTCCTGGATAATGAATTCCTCTGCTTTGGTCAGCCAACAGTAAAAACCAGGATAAAGGGGGAGGAGGACTTAAAGAGAGAGAGAGGAGGCCTGAGGTGCTTGTCCAGTCAGCATGGAGGGTGTTAGCAAGCCCTCTGTATTGTGGATAATTGCAGATTACTGGTTAGATAAGTGGATTGACTAGAAATGAATGTGTGGGAGTACAGAAATGGAAAACAACAAACTGAATTTCAATTTTAAAGTATCTTCTAAGGCAGGACTTCATCGTGTACTTCATCAAATCTTCAGGAACCCTGGTGCTTCGATCAGAGAAAGGAAATTACCAGGGCAAATTCTTGTAGACTGCAAATTAAAAATCAGGCCTGTTGGCCACAGAAACCTGAGTTTAGTCCAGTATGGATCTATCTGCTCTTCTTCATATTAGCAACCTACACTGGGGCTGACTGGATTTACACAGTCGCAAAGTTTGTAATATTCTCACTTTCTAGCGTGTTCCACTTTAAAGCATATGACCTTTGGCACCAGTTTAAAATGAGCACATGCTCAATGAGCCATACTGTTGCTACACTGGTTCAAACACAGATGCATCTTAAAACAGAGTAAGACCATACACACGGTACACTGCGCTTCTACATCGGAGTGAACTAGGTTGAGAAATTTGAAAGAAAACAAACAGGATTCCAGAGCGGTGCGGTGTGGCATGAGGCCGCTGGAGTGAAACACAAAGAGAGGCCTGTTCACAGCATACAGGAGCATTCCAGCTAACAGAACAGGCTCTGGGATGCTGTTGACCTAAGCTACTTTAGAATGTTTGTGCAATAGCTTTTGACCACTTGATTAAAAATATCGTTTGATGCTGAAGCGGCTGTGTCCTAGCAAGTGGCAGTTCAGACTGGTCTGAGCAGAGCAACACACTATGTGAAGGGATGGCTCTTATGAAAAGATGAGCACTGAATGGTTTGCCTGGGACATGGAGCCGCAATCAATCCATCCATGCTGTCTGGCACTGTGGTTTTGAAATCAGATAATGCCATTTTTGCTGAAAGACAAGTGTCATTTTAGACAACTTGATAGACTAATCTCATATAAAGTGCATGTTATATGGATAGCCAAGCTAGCAGCACTACCCTAAGGATGGCACTGTCATTCTGTTCCCGACTTTGGTACAAACTGTCTCAACAACTATTGATTGATTGCCAGTTTGGTCCCAAATTATATATCGTAATGGATTTTGGTGAACTACTAAATTTTCATCTTTTATAAAGACCTGTTGAATGGATTTACATAATAGACAGTATAAAAAATGGATGTACTTACCGTGATGTCACCTACCGGTTTCTGAAGTCACTTTTTGAAGCTTCGGGGTGAGCGTTTCCGCTATTGCCATCTTGGATGCAAAAAAACATTGCATGCTCATTGGCTAATGACTTATAATCTTTTAACATGTATGACCAAGATTTACAAAACAGACTTAATTTGTTATTCAGTATGACCCAAAACGATTGACTGAGCCCATACACTCAGCAGGAAAGTGTTTACAGAGGTCAAGTCAGAAAGCTGTTTTCCCATAGACTTCTATGGGACCGGAAGTCTTTTTACAACCACAGCCATCGCCATCCGGTGGCCTTCAGGTAGAATGCAGGTTTTCTGGTACTTCCGCATTGGCTTAGAAGCTACGTCCATGCTTTATGCTGTCTATGATTTCCATAAACTTTTGCTCGGGCATTCAACCAGGATGTATTCGTCCAGCACTTTGGTGTATGATCAAAATATAAAAACAAAGTGATATTCCCTTCGGCCTCAGATGTACTTTATGAATGATGTTAAATGGCAGATGTTAAAATGTTAGCATCCAAATATGCTAAACATCATTATGTTATGTGTTTTACAACCTCTTGGGTTGTAAAATGAAGCCAACACAAAGGTACCAAAAACTGCAGTTCATCAAATTGCCACTAGAGGCTGGTTCCAAAAGCAAGTCATTCCTTATCCACTTGTTAAGTCTGGCATCATTATTATCCATTATCCATTTCCCGGTTAAGAGTTAAAAATGGCAGTTCCTGATGGGGATGAGACAAATGCCATCATATGGCAGGAAAACACACTGAAAACTGACAAAACCTCTGCCAAGAGAACTTCTGAGATGAGCCCATCCACCACATGAGGTTAGTCATTAATGTTGATTGGATTAATTTGGTATCCAAATTTGGCTCACAGAATAAATAAAACATAGAACACAGAACACAGAATATATATATATATATATTGGCTTAGACATGAAAGTTCTTGATTCGATGGGTTTCACTCAGTATTTTTTCCTTAATGTGTGTCATTACGCAAAGGGACTAGTTCCAGTATGTGCCGGCCTTAACTTTAGACAAGAGAGCTGATGTGAAAATTGAGATGGGTCCTGGATTTGCCAAACAAAATGTAGCTCCGGGAAGTGAATGTGACCTGATTCTCTCTTTTTCAGCTAATACCATAGAAATGCCCTTGAGCAATTTTCTGAACTCCAAATTACTCTGGTGGAGCTGCTCACTGGACGAACAGTAGAAGACTGTGGTTGCAATGGGCGGCTGCCAGGTATGAATGTGTGTAACTTTGTACGTGTGAAGAAGGGTGTTGATGAAAGAGAGCGTGTGTTCTTGGCAAATATTCCCAGGATAAATTAAGGTAAAAAGCAAAAGTCTATACTGAGAACCAAAAAAAGAAATGCTTGATGTGGTGGCAGATTTGTGCCTTTGATGGTCGGATTGAACCAGTCAGTACAGAAAGATGGGGATGAATTTAGCTGAAGTCTGACACTGATTCTTTTTGGCTTGTTGTGTCTCGCTGGTTTATTAAAGTGGTGCTTGAAGTCACAGACAAAAATTAAAATAAATATATAAGATTCACAAATACTCATGCTAAACTCAATACTCATGTTCTCTCTTCAGTAAATCTCATTAAAGTCTGAAAGCTCTTTTTTTGTCATTACATCTCATATATCAGTAAAGTTAATTTAATTTCAACTAATTTCACATCTTTCTGTTTAGCCTGGTATCATGAAATGGCACAGGAGTAAAGACTGTTCTGGATGTTTTGATACCGTATTAAAGCACGGATTGCAGGAATATCTCGTCAATAGCGGGGATAGTGTCAATCACATCTCATGTTATTATATCTAATTCAGTATTCAGGATAGTTCATTTCACCTCCACAAATTTTCTCTCACATAACCCATCTACACCATACAGACAAAAGTACTCGACCACCTACACATTATACCTACAGCAGCTGGTCATCCATGGAAACCCATGCCATGAAGCTCCCAGTGCACAGACTTTGGGCTGATGTTAATGCCAGAGGAGGTTTGGAACTCTGCAGTTACTGTGTCAGTAAATTGTTGGTGAATTTTCCGCTCTGTGTGCTTCAGAAAATTGCAATCCCGGTCTATAACTTCACATGGTCTGCCACTTTGTGCTGTGGCTGAGTGGCTGTGATTCCTAAACACTTCCACTTTGCAATAATATCACTTACAGTTGATTGTGTAATATCTAGGAGGGAAGAAATTTCACAAAATGATTTGTTTCAGCGGTGTCATCCTCGAATTCAGTGAACTATTTAGAACGACCCAATCTCTCTTCTCATTATATGGCCTAATACGTTTTTTTCCCTTAGTATACGGAGTCCATTTCATGTCATCACATCTTGTCTCAGTTAGTCTCATAGACCTGATCTTTCAAACTCAACTACTTTTTTTTTTACAGTTGCAGGTAAATGCCAGACAGTAAAATGGAAATGAACAGTCTGAGAATCCCCTGGTGTGGAAACATGACGAATCTATCGCAACACTGTGAGTAAACCAAGGGCCTCCCTCCTTCACGGTTTCCCTCTCGTAAGCACTCCATCTACCTTCCCTTCCTTCCTCTTCCTCTCTCACACACTCATCCACTTATTTCTCTCTCACAGTTTCGTGGATGTTCACATATCTCTGATGCGTTTGTAACAGCAAGCTGTGTTTGCAGAGCACCTTTCACCAGACCTCCACCAATGCCCCACCCATCAACCCCTCTTAACCTCTGACCTCGACGGCACCACCCACCTACTCAAACACACTCATGCACACACTCTTCACACCTCTTGTTCTGCTAGCTCTGTCCACATGTGACGTCAAACGCCTGTCAGTGCAGCTGATTAACAGATATAACTCACTCGGGGCTCAAGGCTATGGGATCCACAAATATGAATGTGCATTCTTGCTCACGAGAAGTTGTCTGGCAAATCAAGTGCACCAAAACAGACACCTGAAAATGTGTCTTTTTCAACAAGGTTTTCAATTTCTCTTAAGTGGTTGGGGCAGAGTGGGAAAGAGGTGATGCCGTATAAATTTTTGTGCAATAATCTCTTATAATAGTGGAACTGGAATGTTTGACATTGTTTCATTATAAAGCAAGAACTACCTACTTTCCGAACTTTAACTTTGGTTGTTGCTTATTTAGTCATAAGTGTTGAAAGGTACCTGCAAATACTTAGTTTTAATATCACAACTTTCGAACTACAATGACATCACTGCCCCACCTACCTGTCTGTATCAGTAACTCCCACTCTAAAGATATTTCTTGTGGACTGCCTATAAGGGGTTGTAGTGTACAAGTTACCTCATTGTTTTCCTTTCCATTATAATTACATGTTCTGGTTTGCTCTTAGCCTTACGAGGTAACAGCAAGAAGAACAGTAAACAGAAAATGGCGTGGATTTGTTTCCCTAACTGCCTAAAACTATGTAGTTAGGATGGAAGACTGTCTAGCCTACTCTACTGGTAAGGTTTTCCTGCTCCAACCCATTTTTTTTAAGTGTAACTGTGGTTCAACAGGAACTTCTAAACTAGAGCCAAATTCCTCCACTCCCACCATGACATATACCCACAATTTATTACCCACCATTATGGAAACCAAGAATCAAATACCTACCAGGATCCAGATTCTAATTCCGATGGTCCACCATGAAGTTAAGTCTTACCACTACATAACAATAAAAAGAGCTGGATTTTGGCGAGGCCATGCTAGTGTGTGCATGTGTGTTTGCATTTGTGTGTATGTGTGTGTGTGGTCTGACCAGTGCCCACATCCTTCCAGGGCAACAACACGGCCACCTAGGAGACACACATCCATTCCTCAATTACCTCCCTGCCTCCTTCCATCCATTCCTCCATCAGTCATCCTTCATTCCCTCCAACGGCGAGGCGGCTGGAGGCTATGACGTCTGTTGTATAGCGCAAATTCACCGTAGTTTGTCTTCCAGCATTTTTTCCTCCTGGTTACATTGCTCTGTTCAAACAGTCTCTTACATATATAGGAGGTGATTTGAGCTGAGCAAACCAGAATGGCATTTAGCTCATTCACACAAGAGGTTAAAGAAATCCTCATTTACTTTCCTTCTTGTTTTTTAACAAGTGAATAAATGACTGCACTGCCCATCTGACCTCTAAATTCACTAAATCTGAGATGTTTGCACGGTGAGCAGGACTCATAAAGTTGATCATCGTCCTCTGACATTGGAGGATGAACTATACGCACTCACTGGCCACTCTATTAGTTACACCTTGCTAGTATCGGGTTGGACCCCCTTTTGCCTTCAGAACTGCCTTAATTCATAGATTCAACAAGGTGCTGGAAACATTCCTCAGATTTTGCTCCATATTGACATGATAGCATCACACAGTTGCTGCAGATTTGTCGGCTGCATTTCCATGATGCAAATTTTCCGTTCGACCACATCCCAAAGGTGTTCTGTTGGATTGAGATCTGGTGACCGTGGAGGCAATTTGAGTACGGTGAACTCATTGTCATGTTCAAGAAACCAGTTTGAGACGATTTGACCTTTGTAACATGGTGTGTTATTCTGCCGGTAGCAGCCATTAGAAGATGGGTACACTGTGGTCATAAAGGGATGGGCATGGTCGGCAACAATACTCAGGTAGGCTGTGATATTTAAACAATGGTCAGTTGGTACTCAAGGGCCCAAGTTTTGCCAAGAAAATATCCCCCACACTATCACACCACCACCAGCAGCCTGAACTGTTAATACAAGGCAGGATGGATCCATGCTTTCATGTTGTTTATGCGAAATTCTGACCCTACCATCCAAATGTTGCAGCCGAATTTGAGACTCATCAGGCCAGGCAACATGTTCCCAATCTTTTTGAGTACTTTCATTGTAGCTTCAGTTTCCTGTTCTTCGCTGACAGGAGTTGCCCCTGATGTGGTCTTCTGCTTCTGTAATCCGTCTGCTTCAAGGTTAGACGTGTTATGCATTCAGACACGCTCTTCTGCATACCTTGGTTGTAAAGAGTGGTTATTTGAGTTATTGTTGCCTTCCTGTCAGCTTGAAGTAGTCTGGCCATTCTCCTCAGACCTCTGACATCAACAAT
This sequence comes from Paratilapia polleni, assembly GCA_015106735.1. Classification (NCBI taxonomy): domain Eukaryota; kingdom Metazoa; phylum Chordata; class Actinopteri; order Cichliformes; family Cichlidae; genus Paratilapia; species Paratilapia polleni. The sequence continues at coordinate 13,001 of VUQI01061145.1, forward strand.
TTTTGCCTAGAGAACCGCTGCTCACTGCATATTTCCTCTTTTTCGGACCATCTTCTGTAAACCCTGGAGATGGTTGTGTGGGAAAATCCCAGCAGATCAGTAGTTTCTGAAATACTCACCCTGGTCACCCTGGAACCAACCATAATCAATACATTTCTCTTGTTATGCATAGAGAACACAACCCTGTATACTATTTTGCAGCTGAAGTCTTAAACCTAAATTATGTGCTATAAATGCAACACTGATATACTCTCATTTTATAAATATAGTTGCCTTTTTATGTAACAGACATTTGGCAGCATTAGCATTATTTTTTAAGGTCTTATTTCTTGCCAACTGGAGAGTTTAAGCTAAGCCCAATATTCTCCCTCCTTTTAGCTAAGTTTTATCCTCCATTAATTCACACCTACTTAAGCCAAATAGTCTTTATGCAACTAGTGCAGAACCTATTCAGTGCATGCCAGTTGCGGCTTGCAGCTTTCTAGAGAATTGCTCATCCAAATAACTTCACACTCAACACTCAACTTTCTTGGATCCCGTGGGTGTGAATTAGAGCGGAAGAACAGTTGTTGTGAAAAGCGAGGATAGACACCCACACACCTACATTCAGAGACATACTTTTAGAGTTGGATGCTCCACCTTGTTCACCATGCTAGTAACTAATTGTGTCTGTCTGCAGTTTGGTGTTGAGTGGGAAGGGTACAGATGGATTATCAGAGTTCCTTTAATGAAAACAACTGCCTGCTGCTGACAGAAATATGTATGACAGGACAATTGAGACTAAACCAAAACAGCAAAGAAGCAGTGAAATCAAATCAAAACAGTGAGCTGAAAGAAGCTAAAAAGCTTCATACACATGAAGGGAAGGGTAGAGTCAAGTTACTCTGTAAGTTCACTGTTGTTACCCCTTGTCAGGTGGCTATTTTTAGTATTTTTAATGTTTAATGCCAATTCCTTATTCTTACTAGTAGAGAAAACATATATTGGACACTAAAAAGGAAAGTTCTTTTATACTTTTCTGTCCCTTTGATGCCCTTTGGTAAATATGAGTATGGTTTGGTGTTTACTGACTTCACATCATATGGCCGTCATGTGGCCTCTGGTTATTGAAGTTTTCTTTAGCATTTACCACAAGCCGTCAATGCTGGCCACCACCAATTTAGATTTCCCACTGCAGTCTTTAATATGAGAAGCCAATAGAGTTCAAAGACACAGGATCTACTTTTTCTCATTGTCATTTATTTGATTTGTTTTTTGGTTTTTTTTAGAACAGGGAGGTACCCAGTTTTTCACAGGTGCACTCAGGGTGTCTTTGTGACATTAGAATTTTAACTCTGAAACAGCAGGTAAGTGCAGCAGTGGAACATCCTGTCACATAGCTGAGAGCTACTTCCTCCTCAGAAAAACATCAATATTTACCAGAATACACAGAAGTCTCTAAATCTAAAAAACCCCTAACCCACAGCATGCTTTTCTGTTCTAGTGCCAGTTGTCATCCCACCACTGCCAGCTGTACCTCATCTTTATTTATAACTTTTTTTCCCTAAAATTCATACACCACAGAGAGGACATTTTGACAGCAAACACTCTGCATTCCTTCTGCTAGACTCCAAAGTAAAGTTTACATTCCTGGGATACTGGGAGGAATGCTGCCCTCTGCAGCTCTGGACCCCCTTGTGGATTACAAGTGGATTGAGACTGGGATGCTTAGGAAGAGGCAAGTTATGCAACATAGACTTTTTTTTTTTTTTTTTTTTAAAAAAACAAAAAACTGTT
>VUQI01061145.1:14796-26901 GCA_015106735.1 Paratilapia polleni
TTACTGGAGTTTTTTTTTTTTTTTTTTTTAGAAAATCCAAAGCTCTGATCTCAACATCACAGAGTCAGTCTGGGATCACACGAAGAGACGGAAGACACAGAGAAAGACTAAATCCAGAAAAGGACATGCAAGTTCTCTAAGATGCTTGGACGACCCACCTGCTAAGTGTCTTAAAAAAGGCCACATGAATGTGCTGTTTTAAAAAGAAATGGCAATTGCACAAAATATTGCCTTATCTGTCCTTTACTGCACTTCAGATGATGTGAAATTGAGTTCTGATTCTGAGTTAAGAACATATCTCAAGAAATCCATTAGATAATGCATTTAATAGCACTGAAAAATATTCTATGTCAGTAACACAGGCTGGATCATCATGAACCTAGAGCAAAATTATTTATTCTTTAGCCTTAAGCAAGCAGTAAAGATAATGAAGGAAGGAAGTTATATCAAACAACTTACTTAACATTGTGTAGGTCCCCCTACTTCTGCCACAATAGCTCTGACCCATCAGAGTGGGGTGTGCTTGTTCTTTAACAATGTTTAGGTGGGTGGTAAATGTCACAGTAACATCCACATGAATGCCATGACCCAGTGCTTCCCAGCAGAACATTACATTGCAACAAAATGATCACTGGTTTTCGCTCAACCTATCAGTTGTTTTAATGTTGTGGCTGACTGATGCATACTGTAACAAAGCAGAAAGGACAGGAGATAGCAGGAGTAGGAGAAAAGGAGGTTAAAAATAAATGGCTAAAAATAAGATTCAATTATGATGGGAACAAGTGTACTGCTAACAAGATTTCAAGTGAAAAAAATAAAGCACTGCACTACTGCATCAGATAATAGTAGTTATTAGTAGATTTGCACCCTAGAGCAGGAGGGGACTCATTGTCCATCTCAAGGACACTCCATGCACTGTGTGCCCACTGAAGGGTTTGAAACTGCAGCCTCTTTGAAGGACAGTCTGGACTTTGATATAAGCAAATTAACATGGATCAGACCTAAATCATCTAATTGAAGGAAAGATCAAAGTCCTGACTGGTTGTAATAGAGGTCTGATGCAGTTTAGAAAACCCTGGTTTCAGTCTGTTGCTAAATGAGATACATTATTTGATTTATCTGCATGTGAACACTGCTATAAAACAGTGGGCAACAGAGGTATACTATGTGACTGCAGATTTCCTACAAAATGGTGTTGTAAGCACATTAACATGCCACGGCAATAACATAATTAGAATGCCAATGAACAATTAACAGCAAGATCATTGCACTGCGATTATATTATGGACTTGATTTTTATGGTAGGCAGTACAACACTGCCTCCTGCTGGCATGAACAATTACCTACTTTCTAATTCAGAAACGGGCTTTACTTATTTATTTATTTTTAACCAAACTTACTCATTATCATTCAGGTAATGTACAAGTAAAGGTACCTGCTGTGAAAAGTGCTTTGAATGTGGTGACCCACTAACTTTATACAAGAAGTAAGGTACTATCATTTAAAAGGACTAGTTTTCATTTTGTGAAAACAGTTCTATCTTTTGTGTCTGTGAAAAAAAACAAAACAAAAACAAAAAAAATCATAAAGTCAATCTCAGATGCAGGCGTTAAAACCCAGATTTAATAAGTCTAAAATCATTAGTTGTTCACCAGTTAAATCTGACACAAGATCATATAAAGTGCATTGTGGGAAATGTAGGTTCCAGTGTTTTGGGAGCTTTTAGGGACGGCTGGATATAACAGATGAACATAGCCACTGTGGTGCCAGCTGTTGGTTTCTTGACTCTGCATTTTGAAGCCTCCACTTTAACTTTATAGCTGAAGCCATCTTAATTGTCTGGAGATAGAAGTGACCATATTTAGACCAGCGGACGGGGTAATAAGTTATCAGTTAACTAGTTCACTAGAGCTTCATTCTCTAAAACAGGAGCACAGACCTCTTGGACACAATAAGCCCCTATTATTTGTCAGAGAGTTACATTAAAAATCTCCTAACTTCAGGCTTTAGCAAAATACAAGTCACTTATTAAAAAAAAATAAATCACCCTCCATATACATGTAGTTGTTATCAAAGGGGAAATGCTATAGAGACCAAAATCATTCTTCTGTACCAGGCTGTAAACATTTTTACGTTTGCTATTTAACATTTTAACATGGGACTCTATACCATCACAGGGTGGCACAGTGGCTCGGTGGTTAACACTGTTGCCTCACAGCAAGAAGGTCCTGAGTTCAAATCCACCATCTGGCCAGGGCCTTTCTGTGTGTTCTCCCCATATCTGCGTGGGTTCTCTCCGGGTACTCCAGCTTCCTCCCACAGTCCAAAGACATGCAGTTAGTGGGATTAGGTTAATTGGTAATTCTAAAGGTGTGAATGGTTGTCTGTCTCTCTGTGTTAGCCCTGCAACAGACTGGCGACCTGTCCAGGGTGTACCCCACCTCTCACCCTATGGCAGCTGGGATAGGCTCCAGCCCCCACCCGCGACCCTGAATAGGATAAGTGGAAGAAAATGGATGGATGGATGGATGGAACATGGGACTCTATGGGAATTGACTTGCTTTTGGAGCCAACCTCAAGAGGCCGCTAGATGGAACTGCAGTTTTTGGTTCTTCTGTTTCGGCTTCAGTTTTCAACACGTGCAGCTTCAATTTTGATCTGTATTTTTAAAAACGTTCTCTTTCAAGTCCCTCAACTTAATGGAAGTCCAATATTTTTACTACTTTGGGGCGGCTGTGGCTCAGGACGTAGAGTGGTCTGCCATTCGGAAGGTTGATGATTTGATCCAGCCTGCAAGTCAAAATGTCCTTGGCCAAGACACTGAACCTTAAATTGTCTCCAATGCATTCATCAGCATGAATGTGTGTATGTGGCTTGTAGTAAAAGCGCTTTGAGTGTTCAGTTAGAGCAGAAAAGTGCTCTCTAAGTACCAGTCCATTCACTAAATTTATGAAGCGTCACCTAATATTTGGAATTTGTCTTACAACTGTCTGTACATTATTATTCTGTCTGAGATATACTGTTGCTAGGCAATATATAATCCAACACTTGAGTTACTGTGATCAATACCTCTTCCCCTGTCTCTGGGGAAAAAAGAAGCTGACACAAAAAGTCCCACCTTCTCTTCAAATTACATTTTTAGAAGAGCTCCTTTCAGAAAGGATGAAAAGGAAAACTAATAGCAACTTGTTATTTCCTCCAGTCCCACTTCTAATGACGCACTTACAAACCTGACTTCAGTGAGGTCATTCTGCACCCAGAAGAGTTATTTATCTTCATCACAATATTTTCAAACTGCTGAGTGAAAGAGCAAACTTCCATAAGTCATTGCTCCAGTTAGTCCTATTTATGTAATGATCTGTGATTTTCTAGACACTCACCATTATAAAAAGAGACACATTGACAAGTTTGTTCCACCTAAAGGTTTAGCTCCTGTTCAACCTAGTAATTCTCTATGTCTGTCCTCCAAAAACATTGCGGTAACTTTGCACCCGGTCAAACTTTCCTCATCCTCCACAGCTGGGACATTTCTGTTAGGAAGGAAAATCCTGCTCAGCTATTTGCAGAAACCTGCTATTTTCTGTGTGTGTAAGCAGCCCAAAATATTCCCTGTTCTACTGACGCTCAGTTCAACCCATTCTGTGCTCCAGTGATGAATTTGTAACAGTGTCCAATATTCCTCAATGCTCACTCTGCCATGGAAACTTTTGCTTTCTGCGTCACAGCATCCACATCTGAGTCCATCTCCAACACTGTTCTGACATAATCTAGCTAACTTGACTGCTCCCTGATCTCATGCTGTGTTAATTTCCTTCTGTTTATACAATAAACAAGCACATGATATAGCTTACTGTACAACATGTTTTTTCTTTTATTTTTTAAACTATTTTCAGAGCAGACTTGAAGATGATTGTAATTAAAACTCCCCTGGGGTGTACCACACAGATCTGTTATTGGTCCTCTTTTATTTATGTTGTTTGTTGTTTTTGTTTTTTTTTACTATTTTATATTTAAATGCTGTTTGTGACATTTAAATTTGTAGACTTTCACTTTTATGTAAATAACATTGTTGCGTCTGGCTTAGCCCCAAATATTAATGAAACAGTTACTTGGTTAACCTTGTCACAAGGTTCAGAACACAGGCTGTCCTTATCTGTGGGAAATGGTGAGCTAATGTTGTTATCAAGAAACAGGAACCAGTTCTTGCATCACAAGCAAGGTTTACACTCCAGCTAACTCTGAGCACATAGAGGTAGCTCGACCCAGTGTATTTATATCTATATATTAGATTAGGTCATGTTAAAAGTCATCCTTTTACCATAGAAATGAGATGTTTATCAATTTTTTACTTTAAATATAAAGCTTCTACAGTAACTATTGCAAATGTGTACTATAGAACTAATATGCAATTGGTGAGACTGTTGCAAAGCAAACAATCCCACTATATGTATACAGTGGAACTGCTGGAGAAAAGCAGAAACTACTTCTTTTTCTATCTTGCTTCCGTGACTATACAAAAAGCACACAATTACAGTTTGGATTTTGTAAAGCATTATGCAAGAGGAGTGCCAACCCCACTTCAGAGCTTACATACACTCATCTTGGACATGAATATCATGGGAATTTGGGGCTTTTAATGATTTCTTTGATCTGTTCTTCTTTCAGGGTGGAATGATTAGCTTGCATCTTTAATGACTTTAAAAAAAACAAGAATTGGGTGCACAAGTTTGAATTTATTATGGATTTTCTCTAATCCACACAGGGTCAAAATTATACATACAGGCTCTAATATATACATACACCCCCACTAATATTTAGTTAAATGTCCCTTAGCAAGTTGCACCTTAACCAGACGCTTTTGGTAGCCATCAACAAGCTTCTGGCTGGATATTTGACCACTCTTCTTGGCAGAATTGGTAGAGTTCATTTAAATGGGTTGGTTTGCTGACACAGACCTGGCTTTTAACCATAGTCCACAAATTTTTAATAGGGCTGAGGTTGGGGCTTTGGGAAGGCCATTCCAGAAGCTTACTGTTAGCCTGCTTTATCCCAAAACCAGTTTTGATGTGTGTTTGGGATCATCGTCCTTTTGGAAGACCAAGTTGTATCCAAGTTTCAACCATCTAGCTGCTGATTTGAGGTGAAGTTGAAGAATTTGGAGGTAGTCGTTCTTCTTCATTATTCCATCCACTTTGTGCAATGTACCAGTACCACTGGCAGCAAAACAGCCCCAGAGCATGATGCTAGCATCACCATGCTTGACAGTTGGTACAATGTTCTTAGGTTTGAATGCCTCACCTTTACTCCTCCAAACATACCTCCATACCAACTTGTTGCTCTCGCTCTCTCTTTTCCGCCATATTCGAGACACCCCAGGTCATACTGCAGTTTAAAGCATTTATTTATTATGCATTTATTGCCATTCACAATTTAAAGCTGCTCCTGTCTGCCTCTTTCTCTCACACATATCCTGATGGACAGCACACAACAGTCCCAGACCCTGACAGTACTAACAAGAGGAACTAGGTCTGTGGGTGTCAGACTTTCAAAATAAAACCCCTCAGTTTCTTAAGGATCAGTAGGCTCTAAATTTTGGGGAATTTTTAAAATAAAAGCCTGAGTTTGATTTTCAAAATAACAGTCCTGGGATAGTTACAGGAATTGAATCGGATGCTTTAATGCTGTGAAAATTTCAAAATAAAAACCTTCAGTTAGTTATAGGAGATTATCAGCCTACTTATTTTTTTTCAGCTTTACCCATACAAGTACCAGCTGCTATCTCCCTTCATCTTTTCTAGCCAACCTGTTTACTTCCAACTTTTTAGCAGTAAGGAATAGACCAAGTACGGCAGCAGTAACAATCCCACCACAATTTCTCCAGAAACTGCATTGTCTAGATTCCAGTATATTTTTGATCTGTATAAATCATAAAAAGCACTCTTCTCACTTCAACTTCAGTATTTTATTCAGCAAATGGAAGACAGTTCACAGACAATAAAAAAAATATATACACATGATCATAATTTTCCATCAGGTTCAAATACATAATTGTGACAATAAAAGTGTTAGTGTTTACTAATACAAGGTAACGTACGGTACTTTGCATTAGTACATTTAGTTCTAGTTTAGGTTTGGGCTTCTTATTATTTGCTTTTACTACAAGGGATAAGTGAGTTGTCACGGAAAATAGTGATAACTGGTACAATCCCTACAGCTCTCGTGTAATTTGTCCGATTAGACATTTCCTGAGACCCACCAGTCAATGACAAATAACCTACAAATGCAACCTGTATTACTTGAGCCGCCACTGTTTACTGTAAATGTTGTGCTTAAATCATTTGTGTGACAAGCAGTGCAATTTCATGAAAAGGATTTCCTCGACAAGCTAAAATAAATAAATCACCTACTAACAACCACCCTTTCCCTCTGTTATCTGGAATGATTGCTTGCTAGTGGAGTGTAGTCTAATGTCTTAACCAGAACATCAAAGTTGCATTTATACATTACTTTTTCATTTTTTTTAAAAAACATAAATTTGAATAAAAATCAGTGAATAATTTTAATGAATGACAATTTAAAATAGTGCCCCTCAGAGCACTGCATTTAAATAAGCTGAATGCAGTTTGACTACATTTTACTATGAACCACGGCTGGCGTTTGTATATTTCCAATGTACTTCATTGCTTTATTGCTGAGAAACTTATAGTATGTGGATTTTGCATATCTAACCTGACAAAAAGAGGCAGCTGCAGCAATATGATAGCTAACCACATCTTACTTTCCCCTACCAACATGCTGCTTTATTGCACCCAGAAGCATTGTGTGTACTGTGTACATACAACTCAATGGAGAGACTCAACATTGTTAGGGCAGGAGTCATTCAGAACAATGGCTGCTGCTGAACACACCAATACTCCCCTCCTTCATCTCACAAACTGGTGAACAGTAAAACCTTTCATTTCGAGGTAAACTATGCCTAAATCAGACACTGGTCATGACAATAAAGCTACCAGAGCTAGTCTTGCTTCACAGTGAAAGAGGGTGCAGCCCTGACAGTCAGGACTACAATATCTTGAAAACATAATTGTTAAAAAAAAAAAAAAATAGACAGTCTCACTGACCCCAGTTTTAAAACATGACAGAGGAGAAGAAGGATGGCGTTTCATCTTTTTTTTCCTCTGTCAGCTTTTGAAGAAGAAGAAGAAGGAGGATGAAATTTAATCCTTGGCCCACGCTGATAATCACACAGGAGAAGGAGGAGGAAGAATCCCTCAGAATTTGATGGAGCCCCAGATGATTAGTCCTACCACAACAGCAACAACAACCAACACTATCACTATAATGCAAATCTTCTTCCGGGAGCTTTGCTATGGGGGGGGGGAAAAAGCAGAAAGTTATTTTAATGGACAGAGGGCTTTTTCTTTTATTGTCTGACTAATAACTACATTACATAAGGCAGAGTCATGCACAAATTCTGCTTTATAAAACATGGCTCTAGCGACCAGTCTTGCTCTACTGACCTAAGTTAAAATCTAACTTTTCTAGCATTTATCATAGCTCATTTGTCGTTTCTCACTCCTGTCAATCAACCTCTCTGTCATATCGTATTTCACCTGGTGGTCTGAAGCACGTGCCAGCTGCTGCATGCCTTTCTGGATATTGGTGTCTGCACTCTCCACATTGGCTTCTATGCTGTCTGCAGGAAACATAACAAGTACATAATTTACATAAAGGAAGAGGTAGAAACTCTGCACACTCCTGTACGCCGAGCCGAGCCTGAGATCCTGCCGTAAACTGTCGGTATGAAGACGTTTCACCTGTAGGCAGCTGAAGTGCACTGAAGGTGGAACAGACTGAAATTATTCTCACCTATCATGTCTCCCTGCTCATGGACCATCACGCCCAGGTCCTTGAAGATGTCATTTATGTCTACGATGTCAGCCTAAATCAAGGAACGTAAAAAGCGATGGTTCATATATAAGAGGCACTTACAGTATGTTTGTGACTTTTTAGTAAGCATAAACACACAGAGCTGAGGAGTTTTGCACTGATACTGTTTCAAATTTGATTTTGATTCACACCTCCAACTGCCTTATAGCTGACTCTCTCTCCTGGATCAGTCTCAGATCTTCTTCAGTGATGGCATCAGTCTGAACCTGGATCTGGGAATCACTGCACGGAGATGCAATAAGAGTAGTTAAAATATCAATTACTATAATAATAAGAGCAGAAAGAATAATAAAGGACAGAAACTGTGGATTTACCTTGGCATAGGAGGAATATTTCGAAAGTTGTCTTCAGGCTGACCTCCCTGCTAGAAAATAAGTTAACACATTTAAGTACTTCATGTTACAATTAATCTGCAGGGGGCATTCTTTTCCTGAATGTGTGTTTAGCAATGATTCAGTAGGTACAGTCTTAGAATAAATGAGTGCCCATTACTGAAATACATCAACGAATACAACATGATTCAGTATCTGCAGAACACTTCATTGTTAAAATATATGCACATGGCCATATGGAATAAATTCAACCTGTAGCTTTATTTACTGGCCAAGTTATGTTATTGAACATTTAAAGCAGTAACGGACTGTTCCTGCTTATCAATGTGAACACAGCAGATAAAGAAACGTTCTGTGCAGTGAGATAAGCAATCAGGGAACACAGCTGCCAAGTGAGTAGGCCCAACATGGGAATCTGTAACTAAAACAGTCATGATTAAAAGGTACTGTGTGATTCACAGTCATGTGACAGCTTCACGTGAAACTTTAATTCTAAAGTGACTCTTGTGGTTGTTACATTTTTAACCGAAGAATGAAACAGAAACCAACTACGACTATTTTGAACATGCACTGTAGTGGGATACAATGCAGTAACAATGAGTACAACCAATTTTATTAATATTTTGTAAAAAAATAAATAAAAAATTCACAACACAAATCAACATGTTAAAGCGAGAAACCCAACAATTCCCTTTGAACGAGCACCCTGTGACAGTGGGGAGAAAAAATAATTCCCTTTTAGCAGGAAGAAACATGCAGCAGAACTACGCTCAGGGAGGGCGACCATCTGCCTTTACAGGCTGGGGGTGAGGGGAAAGCACAGAGTGAAGAAAATAAAACTAAAAAGCAAAAGAAAATCGGTAGTGAGAAACAAGAAACTGACAACAAACAGTAGTGAAATCTGCTGGTGAAAGGAGAAAGTCAGTGAGCCTTGATACACAGTACCTACTTGTTTTGCTGGATTGTCCAGTACGCAGTCTGGCATTCACCTAATGCACCTGTTTCCATCTATCAAGCTACTGATGCTACTATTAAGTATTACATAAAAGCAATGTAATTTAACAGGTTTCTCTTCTATGTTTTCAGGAATGGCTAATTTTCCAACAAATATTCACAACTCTGTTCTATTCTGTGGGGTCTCATTAGGAAGCCAAACATCTTCTGCTTTGCTGACCATTACAACCACTTCTTGACAACCGGTCCCAACCGGTCGTGGCAGATGGCTGCCCCTCCCTGAGCCTGGTTCTGCCGGAGGTTTCTTCCTATTAAAAGGGAGTTTTTCCTTCACACTGTTGCCAACTGCTTGCTCATAGGGGGTCGTCTGACTGTTGGGGTTTTCTGTCTAACATTGTAGGGTCTTTACCCTAAAAAAATAAAGCACCTCGAGGCGACTGTTGTTGTGATTTGGTGCTATATAAATAAAACTGAATTGAATTGAATTGAATTGAAAAATCAACTACATGTGCTGACTAGTTTGTGGCTGAGTGGCCAAAAGACAACACCTTTTAAAAAACACTTCACACTTGTGGCAAAAGGCTTCAGTTCCATCCAAATCTATGTAATGACTTGAGGACAGACTTTAGTTAATATACATGTGGATTCACATTTATGACAGTGGCTTATCAGCAGCTATCATACTCCCATAGCATACTGATCTAATCAGGAACATCTTATTTTATAACTAATTATTTTAACACTACATCCAGTAACCTGGTGACCTTACTGGCAACTTGATGACAGGTGGTTACTTACAGACAATCTGGAGCTGGCTCTGACTCTGGCCACAAACTCTTTCTCTTTGCTGGCGGCATCTCGCTGCGTCTTTTGGAAGCTGTTTAAAGCAGTGGAGAAGTCGTTCAGCAGACGCTCTTTCTGTATCTTTCTCTGACGCTAAAATGAACACAAAAATATTATAAATGAATGCACAAACATATTCGTTAGAGCTATAGTCTGTATCAGTTATTCAGTCTGGTATGGTGCCATAGACTGTATATAAAAGATGGATGACAGCGCTTGGTTAGTGGACTCCTCTTTTGAACATTTAGATGTTGCTATCTTTTCTTTTTGGAGCCAAAAGTAACCACTTTGAATGAAAGGGTCAAGTGCTAAATTGTCATCTAAAGTTAGCAAGCTTGGTTAGCAAGCTTTACCCATACACTGTGTAGATACATGACACAAACACATACCTGCTGTCACATACAGTGCTTAACAAATTTATTAGACCGCCTGTCATAAAAACGAGAAAGACCATCCAGCATCACAAAGTGCTTTAATGTGGAGTCTTTCCTTTTCAGTGAGTTCTCAATGTTTTACCATTGTGAACAGGAGTGAGGAATTTCAAACTGAGTTCATGTTTTTATACTCAAATTTGAGCACACTAGACTTCTCTAAGAAGTCAGAAATGAATCAAGCATAACATTCAACCACTAAAACTAATTTTTCTGTTCAGGAATGCAAGTAAATAACTGTAATTTGGCATCTTAATCAAATAATAATGTGCTTTATTATTTTTTCAGCTTTTTTGTAAAAACAGTCAATTTGAAAATTCATGGATAATAACAATAATTATAGTTTAGCATTAAACTATAATTTTAAGGGGTGCCTTATTATACCTAAATAATAGAATGATAATGATAATTTATGGTTATGTTACACTAATTAGAAGCACTGACACTGGGGCGGCTGTGGCTCAGGAGGTAGAGCGAGTCGTCTACTAATCGGAAGGTCAGTGGTTCGATCCCTGGCTCCCCTAATCTGCATGCCAAAGTATCTTTGGGCAAGATACTGAACCCTACGTTGCCCCCGATGCATTCATTGGAGTGTGAGTGTGTGTGTGAATGTTAGTAAGCATTTAAGTGTAGATAAAAGTGCTGTATGAATGTATGTGTGACTGGGTGAATGTGGCATGTAGTTAAAGCGCTTTGAGTACACAGAAACTGAGTAGAAAAGCGCTATATAAGTACCAGTCCATTTACCATTTCTTTAATTTTTACCATTAAAAATATCATTTGGATTAAAGAGCTTGTGCTTGTGACCTGTTGGATGGGCTGTTAGTACAATAAACTGTGCAGCAGGCCATATTATTTGTCAGATAATTGTATTAAAAATGCTCAAAAAAGGCACCATCACCGCAAAACAGTTCAGAGACTCAAATTAGCAGAGGGGAAGCCGAGCAGACAGCTAGTTGCTAAAGTTCCCCGAAGCCCTAATCATAGATAACTTTAAAACTAAATATAAGTTAAATAAAAATTCAAGCTCCACACAGCTGTCATTTAGGGGGAAACTAGCTATAGAGACAAAAGAGAGATAAGGAAGACTTTAGAGGCTCAATACCTGATCAGGTCCGACTGGAAGTGCAGTAAATGCTTTCATCAGTCGGTCAGTCTCCTTTGCCAAGTGGTTGCCTTGTTGCTGTTTCTGACGACTGGTGACCGAAGAAAAAAAAACATTATTTCATTTTGTTATGTTTAGTAGAAATTATAAGCAGTTTAGAGGGAAAAAAAATTGTTGTAAATGGAATCTGTATCTGCACCAATCATTGTTGGTGGTTTAACCCTTTCTACACTTTCACATTTGCATTTTCTCTAAGATACTTATTATAATAGGCCAGGTATGTAAATCCAACTAAGCCCTAGTAACTCACAGCGTTTGTAGTAGCTGGCTGCTGTCCTGCTCAGTTCCCAACACAGAGACTGCCCTTTGCAGCTCAGAGGCTGGTAAGAAAGACACAGAGAAACACATTGTTTATTTGTATTCAAGCGTGTCCACGTGCTTACCGTTATTCACATACTGGAGTCAGTAAAGTGGGTGTAATGTTAGTGTT
>VUQI01061148.1:5946-28247 GCA_015106735.1 Paratilapia polleni
CAGGGTCTGACACTGATTATGCCCACCCACACTAGCCGAGCAACCACGTCTACAGTGATATGGCAACAACAGAGAACTTTAGAGTACTTCACAGCTAGAACTGGTAATGACAATAATGAAAAAAAATTATAATAATAGTAAAAATTATAGCAATAGCGGTTTGTTTAGTTACACAGCAAAATGTCCTATTTATACTGGGGTTCACCTTCCACTATATAATATGATTTATGTATTGGAGCTATCTCGTCATTTGTAATATGGTAGAGGAGTCTGCTGCAGACTTGGAGCTTTTAGGGGTTCACTGTATCAGCATCTGAGAATATGTGGCAAAACCCAACATGACGACACATTTTGCCACAGATGCTGTTTTCCTGCTGTTATTAAATATCACTGGTATTTTCCTATATTTAGTTGTTACATCTTTTGAAGAAGTCATTTACAGTTTAATTTAATTATCAGATAATCTGACAGTTCTTTTCTTGTCTGATTAGGTAAGGGAAGACTATACAGGTGATAGGGTTAAAAATCTTAGATAACAACATGACACTTTCCCAGGTGCTTTCCATTAAAAAAAAAAAATGTTTTTATATGACAAATTTTCTGTTTTTGTTTTTATAGGCAAATTCAGCTTTTTTTAAAAATTATACCTTTTGGATATTTTAGCTAATTTACATGTTATTCCAAAACAGGAATCTAAACACTGGATAAAGCCACGTTCCAAATTCTTGTTTAATTTTGCTAACATATCAGAAAGTTTAGGCTTAAATACACAAATGAGGCCAAATTTCATTAAACGTTAAACATTTGGGTATGATTAATTATGACCATATTTTATTTTTGTGTGAAATTCCACTTTCTTGTCTTTTTTTGTTTTTGCTTTTTTATTTTTCATTGCCTCTCCATCATTTAAAAAAATGATACTCAAAGCTGTTCTGTAAGTAGTAATTCCTATATTAAATTTACCGTATAGTTGTTTCATAACCACATGCTGGTATTCTTGCTTTTTCAGGTGCTGATTTGTCGGAACTACAAAGGCGATGTGGACATGTCAGAGATTGACCACTTCATGTCTTTACTCATGCAGCATGAAGAGGAAGGGCTTGTCTGTCCTGTAATGTCACGTGGCAACGTTCACTTCATGTGGATCAAACACAGCAACCTCTACCGTATCCTTGTCCTCATTGCTGCCCAGAGTATTTAATGCAGGACATGACCAGTGGTAGTTGCCTGAAAAGATGAATCCTTTAAGCAAACGTGAAAGTTAAAATATGAGGAAGTGATTTTAACAGCAGTAACTTTAATTTTAGAGCATTCCTTGACTTAATCTCTGTGCAGTTGTGGCCACCACAAACAAGAACTCCAACGCCTCCCTTGTGTATGCATTTCTCTACAAACTAGTTGAGGTGAGTCATGTCCAGTATGATGAACAATGTAAATATTTCCTGTTGCCTGTGCATCCTGTTGCCAAGGAGATGTTTTTGTTTTTGTGGGAAGTCGGTGAAAGGCGACAGTCAAAGACGGACGTAATCTATAGTGAAAACTGGCAGTTACCCAAATCCTCCCCAGATAATGACGATGTTTGCATGTTTCAACGCAGGTGTTCACGGAGTACTTCAAAGAGTTGGAAGAGGAGAGCATTCAAGATAATTTTGTGGTCGTCTATGAGCTCCTGGATGAACTTATGGACTTTGGATTCCCACAGACTACCGACAGCAAGATCCTACAGGAGTGAGATTCTTAAAGATACATATACAAGCACATATACATGTTTAAGTTGTTTTGTTTTTTAAAGTCTGGTATTGCTTCACAGCACATTGTCACTTCTCCTCTGCTGCAGATACATTACACAGGAAGGTGCCAAGCTTGAGGTGGCGAAGACCAAGGTGCCGACCACTGTGACCAACGCAGTGTCCTGGAGGTCAGAGGGTATCAAGTACAAAAAGAACGAAGTCTTCATTGATGTTATTGAGTCCATAAATGTATTGGTAAGAAGAAAGATGGGATTGATTTTTTTCATTTAACGAATTAGCTATTAGTGTAGTTATCTTACTTGAGTGTTACATTTGTATTACTTTTCTTGTAAATATGCATTTTTTGTCATTGGTGGTGTTTGGAAAAATTCCCTGGGAGCTCATATATTAAATATTATTGATTCAGTTAGGCAGTGACTTTCTGAAGTGTACATTCAGTAAGTAAATTTTATTTCTATAGCACATTTAAAACGATAAGGTCGTTTTTTAAAAAAAAATTTAAAAGTGCTTTACACTAAAATAAAAAAAATGTATTGGTGTTTGATGACATTATTCTGCAGTAACACTTGATTCTTTAAATGTTCCTTATTCTTTGTAAAAATTGTAGGGAGCACTTAAGTCACACATTAGATCTTGATGAACAAAATATTCAACTTGAAAATCTTTACTGACATAAATTGTGCAATTTGTTGAGAACAAAATGATGTAACGACACTCAGGGGAAACCAAAATCATCAACCTTTTAAGGCAAATTCACACCAGAAACCAAAGTTAAAAATTGAAATCGCAGGCTGATCCAACTTTCTTAATGTAGCTCAGTAGTGTGTATGGCACCACATGCCTGCATGCACCCCTGACAACATCTGTTCCAGATGAGATGGTGGATGGTGTCCCGGGGGATCTCCTCCCAGACCTGGATCAGGGCATCAGTGAGCTCCTGGACAGCGTGTGGCACTATTTGGCAGCGTTGCATGCACCGATACGTAAAGTCATAGAGGTTCTCAATTGGATACAGGTCTAGGGAATGTGAGGGGCAGTCAGTGGCATCAGTGCCTTCATCATCCAGGAACTGCCTACACACTCTAGCAACAGGAGCCTGGGCATTGTCCTGCACCAGGTGGAACCCAAGGCCCACTGCACCAGTGTAAGATCTGACAGTTGGTCTGAGGATTTCAACCTGGCACCTAACAGCATTCAGGGTAGCACGGGAAGGTCTGTGCGACCCTCCAAGGTTATGCCTCCCCAGACCATCACTGACGTACTGCCAAACCACTCATGCTGGACGATGTTACAGGCAGCATAATGTTTGCCATGGTGTCTCCAGACTCTTTCACGTCTGTGCCAGTGGTGAACCTGCCAGCTCAGGTGTTTTCTGGTGAATGCCAGTCAAGTCAAGCTGCATGGTGCTGGTCTATGAGCACAAGTCCCACCAAAGAACATCAGGGCCTCATGACACTTTGGTCAGTAGCCCACTGGAGGTCATTTTGTAGTGCCCTTCCTGTTCCTCTGTGCACAAAGAGCAGATACTGGTCACCCTGCTGGGTTGATGCCCTTCTATGGCACTGTACAGCTCTACTCATGTCACGGCCCGTGTCCTGGTATCTCCTCCACACTCTTGAGACTGTGCTGGGAGACACAGCAAACCTTCTTGTGACAGCACAAGTTTAACTGACTTTGTGTTACACTGTGATGATCAGGTGTTCCCTTAATTTTTTTAAGTAGTGTGTTAATAATAATAACACTAATAACTAATAATAACAGTAATGTCTTTATCAGTTTAAGTGACAAAATGCTTTTTGTGACAAAGTCGAAGTCGTTTGTTTTAAGCATTTTCCTCCCCTCAATATTTGGCCAAAGTGACCAAATCAATCTGTTTAAAGTGATTTATTTGATTAACAAATGTATAAACCATTTTATTCTCACTCTGTGTTTGTTCAGGTGAATGCTAATGGCAGTGTGATGAGCAGTGACATTGTAGGCAGCATCAAGCTGAAGACCATGCTGTCTGGGATGCCTGAACTGCGCCTGGGCCTCAATGATCGAGTGCTTTTTGGACTCACTGGACGTACATATGCAACCTCTGTCCTAACTATTATCCATGTGTTACTTCAATTTACATGTAGGTGCTATTTATTTTTACTTTAAGTACACTGTGTTGATTTATGCTCAGGTGACAAAGGAAAGACGGTGATGATGGAGGATGTGAAGTTCCATCAGTGTGTCCGTCTCTCACGTTTTGAGAGCGATCGGACAATCTCCTTCATTCCACCAGATGGCGAGTCTGAACTCATGTCCTACCGCATCAATACTCATGTAATGTCCAGTTCATTACTTTTATATTCATATCAAATTCAAATATTTGTCAAATTTGTGAATCCTAATTTTTTTCTTTTTTTTTTTTGCACTGTACATGTATGGTAGAGGTTGCTAATTTCATAATTTATTTGTTATATAGCAGGATACAGATCTATAAATGGATACATAAAAACAACGGAGAAATTCACAAGGAAAGGAAACAATGTAAAGACTTGCACAGACTATTTAAAATGAAAGGAACCAAACATTCAGAAGTTCTATAAGCTACATATTAAAGTACAGTTGGATAATTACATGATTTTGGAATGTCAAATATCCTCCTGAGACCATGTGTCCACATATGTGGACATTAGATTTTGGCTTTTCTGCACCTTATACTTCATTCTACTCAATATAATGTTTATCCATTGTTAAGAAATGTTGACTTTATTCTGTTGTGCTGTAAAATAAACTGAATCCCGCATGATGACATACTTTTTTGGGGGGGAAATTATGTAACAACTATGTAATGAAGTGACTCTTTATATTCAAACAGGAAGCTTAGTTTTTGTACTTATCAGGTCCAAGAAATCTCAAATAGCTAGGAGAAATTAACAGTCCATCCCAAACAAGAGCTCGGGTCTCAGGAGGATATATGTGCTCAAAATTAAGTCATGATGTACATTACAGTGCTATACACGTTAACACGTGTATTAAATTAGCATATAAACTGAATTATTTGCATGTTAAGCAGATAAAATGTTTAACTTATAAGGTCATTTGTATAGTTAAATACTATCCTCTTACATGTCTCTTACAGGTGAAGCCTTTGATATGGATTGAATCGATCATAGAGAAATTCTCTCACAGTAGAGTGGAAATCATGGTTAAGGTGCTGTATTGAATCCCCCCCCCCCTTACATTTACATTTATTTTTATTATGTAACTGGAAGTGTGTACTCTGCCAAGAAACTGCTGGAGCAAAAAAAAGATTTCCATTGTTCATGTTGTTTTTATAGGCAAAGGGACAGTTTAAAAAACAGTCGGTGGCAAATAATGTGGAAGTGAGGGTCCCTGTCCCCAGTGACGCCGACTCGCCAAAGTTCAAAACCAGCACAGGAAATGCCAAATATGTGCCTGAGAAGAACCTGGTGGTGTGGACCATCAAGTCTTTCCCTGTAAGAAATTCACAGCTTAGTATAATTAATGTAAACTGTATGGTGCTAAAGTTATGTTTTCTTTGCATGTGTCTAACACCTTTTGTCTTTGTGTGTATCCGTCCATCCATGCAGGGAGGTAAAGAGTTTCTCATGAGAGCTCATTTTTGTTTGCCCAGTGTGGAGAATGATGAGATGGAGGGCAAACCTCCTATTACCGTCAAATTTGAAATCCCATACTTCACAGTCTCAGGAATACAGGTGTGTAAGTTTCCTTTAATGTCAAATAACCTAAGAATATGTAACCTGTAGTAGTATGAGTTAAGTCTAACTACAAGCAAAGTACACTTATGGTATATCTTGTATTCTGTTTATATTTATTATTTATAAAGCTCTGACTGTTACCTGAGAAGCTTCCTATTCTGCTTAGGGTGTCTGCAGTTTGCAGCCTGTGGATAGTCAAGTCAGGTCCTGTAAGAGCTGATGTGCTGATGAACCTGGATTTAATTTGATTTGATGATGCAAATTTATGTTTCTTGCCTCAACACGCTGTGTCTCTGTCTTACTGCTCTTTTCCACCAGGTGCGGTATATGAAGATCATAGAAAAAAGTGGTTACCAGGCTTTACCGTGGGTCCGCTACATAACACAAAGTGGAGGTATGTTTTCTATTGGAGTTTGGATGTACCATTGAAATAAGGTGACATACCCATAAGTGTAATAACTGAATCACATTTTAACTTTTCTAACTCTCTATATTTATTCTCTTTTTATTTAGATTACCAGCTGAGGACCAATGTGTAACGCCTGAGGTGATACTTAACTATATTTTCCTCACTTCCAGGACTTCCGGAGGAGCATAAATGATCACTTTAACTCGACTGAAAGAATGTCTTTAATGTTTCACCTACCCCATATAATGTTGATCTTGTTTTATGAAATCTGTGTGCACCTTGATTTTGGTGTTTCTATTGTGTGAGCACTGCAAATTATTTAAATACTTAATAAAATGATTCTTAAAACAGTTGGTCATCATTAACCTTTGTATTTCTTTTTTTGTTTTTCCTCCTGAGTTTTCAACACCATACACAGGGGATTTTGCCATCGTATTGTAGTAATACATTGTGCAATCACAGTCTCTAAATTCCGCCCAAAATAAATACTCACACCCGCCTTTTTCCACACTTGCCTCTGGAGAAATACACCCAAAGGTTAGAAATCTGAATGAACTGCCTTTGAAGACTTCAACGTATACGAATCGCCCGCTTTCTTCGCTACGTCTGCTGATTGGCCAACTTCTGCTGTTACCACAGTGACAGCGTAGTAACAGAGTTGTAACTCCTCCTCATTTACCATATATGGAGGCGCGACACCCTCTGGGCGGTCTGCGATTGGTCAGTGTATGTTCTCCCCAATGTTTGTAAATTGTAGTCTGGAGACGCCGCTGTATAGATCTCAGCGCGCAAATGTACTTTGTCATGTTGATAAACCTATCTTGTTTTAATTACTTTTAAAAAATACTGGTTTGTAGAGACAGTGGAGTCGAAAATCTTGGCGACGCGTTGGATATTGTGGAAGCAAACAAGGTAAGCTTAAAAGCGCTAAAGTTTGTTTTTTTAGCTTCCCTTTTTAATGTTAGCTGTTAGCCGGGATGCTAGTTGTTTGTGTCATTCAATTGACTTGCCTCTAGCGGTAGAGCAAATATTTGTGCTGAGTTGTGTTGTTCATCTTAGTTAAATCGACCGGCAGAACTACGAATAGTACGCTCATCGTCAAATAACATGGCGTCAGCGGGGAACTACAGCTTACGTTAGCCGGATGCTGTAGTAACGTTAGCTGTAGCCGACGATAACCTGCCTGCCTCACTGTTTTTCTTTATCGTGTTTGTTTTGCCTTGATGAGGAGCCCGTGGCCGAGCTTCGTTGCAACTGTGGTACGTCTCTCCCCGAGCAGGCAGGCAGACAGACTATAATGGTCCTTAGTCAGATGGATGCCGGCAAAGCTTTGACGGCGGCAGCAGCCAAAGGGAATACCAGCGAGGTGCAGAGGATCCTGGAGGAATGCAGAGTGCATCCTGATACTCTGAATGAGTTTGGAAGGACTGCGCTACAGGTGAGGATAAATTAAAATGTTCATACAACATCTGTATAGATAAAGAAGTATTAACAGAACAGATTTCATTCGGTGGAAAAACATTGTTCGTTCTTCGGTTTCAGAATAATCTCCTTCCCTCTTTTTATGGCCTGCGAAAAATAACCATACGTTTCTCTCGATTGTGTTTGCAGTGCCGCGTTTCTACGTTAGAATAAAGTGTCCGAGTCATAGTGCCCGATATTTCCCGTAAACCAGCAAACTGCAGTAAAATCGAAAACTATTTAACTTAAAATAAGGGTGATGTACACTCAGTTTCTTCCATCATAGCAGTAAATCCCCCCATTCGTGTAAGTTATGTTTGTGGAGTGTATTTAGCCTTATAATCATTTTATAGACGGTAGTATGTAGTGCTATTCAAATGTGATGCCTTATACTGGGGTGTTTCTAATATTTTGCCCTCACTGTTTATAAAGAGAGCCTGAATACAGATGTATTTAACAGTTATTCTGTAGCATTTATTCTGTTTGTTGTTTAACTCACTGTTTGGTCTACAAAATGCCAGAATTGGTGAGAAGTGTCCCTCAAAATTTCCCAAACCTCAAGTTGATGAAACCTTGAGTTCAAGATATTTAATATGATATAAAATACATGTAAAAAAAAAAATCCTCATATTTCAAAAGCTGGAATTAGGAGATGTTTGGTATTTCTGCTTTTTAACAGACTTAAATGATTAATTAAGTGTAAAAGTTGTTTGCAGCTCCTCTAAATCCAATAACCACTAGATGAATGCAGCACAGTGGTGCAAAATTTGATGTAGGGGTGTTGTATTAGATGTCATTAGTTTCACCTGTGTAGATGTACTAGACTGTATAAAGGTGACAGATGTCTCAAGACGTTCCTCTTCCTAAATTGTTTGCATTTTCTTATTACATTGAAAAGGGATTTGTGGACATGCTTTACACGAAACTGTTTAAAAAGTCTCTGAGTCACACCCTGCCATTACATACTGGTGCTGAATTTGAGGAGGCACTCTCCTCACCTCTCCTCTAATGCTTCCAATAGGTGATGATGATGGGGAACTCCAAGATTGCCAGTTTGTTGTTAGAAAAAGGAGCTGACCCCAACGTCCAGGACAGGCATGGGATTACGCCCGTCCACGACGCGGCTCGAACAGGATTCCTCGACACCGTGCAGGTTCTGGTGGAGTATGGTGCTTCGGTAAACATCCCGGACCAGAGCGGCGCACTGCCTATCCACGTCGCCATCCGGGAAGGCTACCGGGATGTTGTGAAGTACTTGGCACCGCGATCTGACCTAAAACACGCCAACATCAGCGGTCAGACAGCGATAGATGTGGCCCGAGCTTCATGTGTGCCGGATATGATTGATTTGCTTTTTTCGCACGTTCATAGTTAGTCTGAAAAGTGGGTGCCTTCTGCCTAACCCTAACCTCACACTTTGTTTCGCTTCAGACCTGGTAACTTGATTTCATTGCTGTGTAAAGGATTATTTCTTTTTGTTAACAGTGGCTCAGCATTATTATGTGACAGGACATATTGTCTTGGCAGCTTATTTTCAGTGGATGGGTGGCTATATACTGTAGACACCTCTTTTGCACAGTGCAATATAGGCACCTTATATAAACATATACATATATATCAGTTTTCCCTATGAATTGGGAGTGCACATTTGTAGATAGTTTCCCCCCAGTGTTTTCTAATTATTTCCATTGTTTAAGAATTGTAACAGTTGTTTGTTGGTTTCTAATTGACAAAACTTGACATGGTGCACCCTGATTGCTTTGCATAGTTGTTTCTATTAATTAGATGTACTTAGACTTTGAATTTACTCTTATTTATTGTTGAAATAGGACTGAATATTCCTCCTTGTAAATAGCAACCTTGATTGTGATTTGTTGAAATGTTATTTATATAAATACGTTTAAAATCTAAGTGAGATTATTCACTTTACTATTTGAAGAAGAAAGCACAAAATAAAGTGTTGACTTGAAGTCATGCTGTCTTTTTATCTTGATTTCTATTCTGTATTTAGAGCTAATAAGAGCTCTTGTATTTCAGCTCATTGGGATCACTGGTGTCATCAGTTATGTTATATCTGGGAATTTAGGGGCTCAAAAAGCTAAAAATGAAGTGATTTAGTTTTAATTTCTGGGCATACTAAGAAGGCTTTGAAGAAGGATTTAGGCCTGTGGTGTTAAACATGCGGTCCATGGGCCAGAACCAGACTGACAGGGTACAATCTGGTCCATTGGATGCTTTGTAAAGTGTTAAAATTACAGAATAGGAGTTTTTTTAAATGTATTTTTACACACATCAGTAGGTCCTATAAACCAAAGAGCCATGCTCACCTGGTTCTTTGAGTTCTGTCAGAAATGCTTTTTTAATGACAGTTTGAAAGTGTAAAAAATAAGCCATGTAACTGCACCTATTTTTAATACAGGGTGGATGTTTTCAGCAAGTACTTCTTCACACTTGAAGAAATTGTAGGAAAGGTTTAAATAGGTTACTATGGTTATGGTTTTACTGGTCTGGCCCACTTTTGATCTGATTGTGGCCCATGAACTAAAATGAGTTTGACACCCCTGATTTAGACACTGAAAGGGGCAAAAGATCAAAAAGTAAATCACTGAAGTTGCAAGAGGATTAAAATATACACTTTTATCACTTCTGTGCAGCAAAACATGAATTAAAAAAACAAAACAAAACGACACTAGGGGGACTTTTTAGGCCTTAACCATTTGGCAGTGGACTGGCATTTATATAGCGCTTTTCCATTCAAAGTGCTTTACACTACAAAGCCACATATCCACATATATCATCCTTTATTCTGCCCATTATCTATCACACACTCACATTCTTGGCTAATTTAACTTAATTTAACTCTTGGCATGTCTTTGGACTGGGGGAAGAAACCGGAGCACCCTGGGGAAAACCCACACAGGCACAGAAAGAGGATGCAAAGTCCACATCGAAAGGCCTCAGGAAGGTTTCACATCCACAGCCTTTTTTTCTGTGACCCAACAGCGCTAACCGCTGCACCACCACACTGCCCACTTGTTAAAACATAAAGTCTACAGAAAATCCTTTCTTCACTATCTCTAAATTCATGGCCGTGTCAGTCACGGACACGTTTTTCACAGTTTAAAATCTTCACAAACCTGAAGGTTCTTCAAAATGACACAAACAAATTAACAGAACTGAAAGAGGAATTTAATGAATCATTATGTACTTTCTTTTCATATGTTTTCATGCAATCTTAAGTGCCCAGAAGTCCTTACAGTGATCCATCAAGGACATTTGCAATAACTCCACACTGGAATGCACAGCGTGGTGAAAAGCCTCACAAAGGTCACAAAGATAGCTGTATTGAAACTAGAAATGAATGAGGGCCCTGTTTTCTTGGGGCTTGTAGGTAACAGTGGCACAGTTTGCTGATGTTTGTGCTCAGGGCTCTTGTGGTACAATGGGTATTTTGTTTGCCTGTGTGCCGCTGGGCAACTTTAATCGCTGAGAAAGGAGATACAGTTCAACTGCTTCGCCGCCAGTTCACTATGCAGATGTCTATGATGTCACAGAAGGATCATGTAAACGTTACTGTGTTATTCATGTGTATTTCTCACAATAACAGCATGTGACAGAAAGATATTCAGGTATAATTCAACTTCTGGAAAATTTTGTCAATTTATTCAACAGAAAAACAATTTTCCATTTAACTTTGATGGAAGACAAACTAAGTACTGTACTTCAAGACAGTTTTGAGGTACTTTAAATATTATACATGAACTTTTTGCTACTTTTACTCAAAATGTTTTAATGCAGGACTTTTAGTATAAATAGAATATTTTAACATTAAAGTACTGTGATTCAGTAGCCATAGTCCAACGCACAGGATTTGACATTTGAGCAAACTATACTGGAGCGCCTCTACTTAAAATGCCTCTCTCAAGTGAAGAGACATTTACTTTCCCCACCCATATTTTCCCGGATAGTTTAGCAACCTTCTGCTCAGAGGTCTGCTTCTCCATCTTTTGTGCCACCACACCCTCAAATTGTGCAATAGATAGTTAAGTATATTTTCTCACCCCAGTAGCTAAATCAGGCACAAAACTGCGGTGGTGGAAAATACAACCCAGCCACTAGGTAGAGCTCAGTGACTTCACTGACTGGGTGTGTTTCTGTTATGTGCAAATACTTCCTGAATGTGGCTGGTTTAATCTACAGGTTATGAGAGATATGGTGTGACAAGTTTATGAGTAGCAAGAAAAATAGTGACAAGAAAACAAGAAAAAACAGAGTCAGCCTACTCCTTCAGTCACAAGGAGAACCACACACAGGCAGATGTGTGTTAATACATTAAGATGACAAAACAAAGGGAAGATAAGATGTGTTAAGTGTTGATCAGAGAAAAGGGCAAAGGATAGAGTGCATAACACACCCACCTGACTAAACAAACATAATAACTAAGAGTTTATAGTTCTTGTAAACTCTTAGTTATTATGTCTTCCTTTATTAAACAGTGGTGAGCTGAAATGAGGGGGTGAGAGATCGGAGGTGTTGCAGCTTCATGGTCAGATTCTTAAACCCCTTCTCCACAAAGATGCCCCTTCCTTCTCTTTTAAAGCTGCATCAATTGGTTTTCCAACTAAAATTTAGCTGTTAATGACCTATGCTGTTAATTTGTTCATTTTTAAAACACATATACTCACTGGAACAAACACTCACCTTTCTGGGCAAACTTTGGGCCCCTTAGTACCAAATGAGCATTGTTTAAACACCGCAGCCCACCTGACCATGTCCATACCTTTATGACTACAGTCATAAAGGAATGTTTCCAGCACCTTGTATAATCTCTGCCATGAAGAATTAAGGCAGCTCTGCAGGCAAAAGAGTTTCAAACCTGGTACTAGCAAGTTGTACCTAATAAAGTGGCCAGAGAGTATATCAGACAGTACCAGGCTATCAAATGTGTCAGTTTACTCTTTGGATTTTAGATTCCTGGTCTGACAAAACAAGATATTTGAAGAAATCACTTGGAGCACTTTATTTTATTGTACTTTGTTGTTTTCTAGATCAAACATTGATTTAAATAATGTGTCAAATGATCAAAAATGAAAATAATTAGTTAGTTGCGGTCCTAATCTCTTTCTTTTATGAAATGCAATAGACCTCAAAAGGATTTAAGGATTAGTTTAATCTAAAAAAAAAAATGCTCTAATGCCCATGAATGAAGAAGCTACCCATCTGTGCAACTGTTACTGTAGTGGAAGATGTGGAGAACAGTAAATCAAGTGTGTTTCCTTCATTGTTTTTAGTCTGAAATCACTGTTCACCCTGGACTGTTTGACCTTACTAAGGCATTTGGTGAGATTCCAAATGATTGAGTCACTCCAAGCTACAATGTGCTCTGTTGTGCTTCTGCTCACTTCATCAAGCTGCAGCAAAATCATAGCCCGCAGGAACTGAACCTAACCTTTGCCAGAAACACACATAGCTGAAACACTTAAGCTGACACTTAATAGTCCGATTTTATAAAAGTAAACAGTGAGGTCAGTTGGTGGCTCTCTGCACACTCCTGACAAACCTAAAGCAACTGTCTTAGAGTCATAACATGCTACTTATTTCCAGTCAAGCATTAGTCACACAATGCTGCCATCACATCTGCTTTAGTTAATGCTAGTGACAGACTTGACTACCACTTAAACTGAGAGTCAAAGAAACAGTGAAATGATTTCCTACTATGCAACTTCATTCCCTTTTTTAACAACTGTTAAATACTAATTAAAACCATCTAAATGGTAAAATATGACAGAAAATAACACCCACACGGTTGTCTCTGAGGCAAGGGCAGGTCAGTGTATGTTTGAATATGTTAATACGAACTGACATGAACATATTTTGAAGCCACACAAGCCAGGACATGACTGCACTGCAGTTAACATGAACAATGGAAGTTGTTGCTAAGAAGCTCCAGTTTGTTGTGCGTCTGAATCTGAGACGTCTGTGCATGAAGGAAAGAACGGGGAAAGGAACAATGCAGAATGCAAGCATGTAAAGGTACAAAGGATGTATAAATAAAAAAATTCTGAGTAAAATGTATCCATTTGAAAGCATTTTAACACCCACTGTAACACTCAGCCTATACAAATAACTACAACCATCCAGCTGAGCAAGAGAAAGTGGGAACTCCTTTGTTTCTCTAATACATTTACAATATTTTAGTTAACTTTGTATCTTACTACTTTATTAAATAATGCTTTTTTCTTAGGGTAAGTGATTTATTTCTGTATCCTGTTATGCACACTGAATATCTTGGAGAGCTGACCTTATCTGATTCATAGCCCTCCTTTATAAATTCATTCTCGTCACAGTTTGACAGAATGTGTAAACAGAGATGAACACCTTTTATCCAGCTACTGAAAAGCTTTTTCTCCCTCCATGTGTTTTGAGTCTGAAAGGGAGCGACAAGGGCTACCAGGCTGTGTGAAATGCTTATTCGTGGTATAAAAATCTGTCCAACAGGATACAGCACAAAAGTCTTCGGTAAAAAAAATACGGGTGCTGTCCCAGAACATTTGAAGGTTAAGGCTTGTTCAGTGTTTTATTTGTGTATAGTGCTGAGCCCTTATTTCATCTGCACATACAGTATTAGTAATCTGACCCTGAATTAGAACATTTCTTATTCAACTTCACATTACTCCGTGATTTACACCTGTAAAAATCCAGCTTTGTAAAAGTAAATGCAGATATGTATTCATACATTTTAACTTGGTAAAAAAATCCTTTTTCAAAAAAGGTCATTTTAGGACAATGAATTAAAAACATATTCAAACGTGAAGGTTTGAAAATGTGAATCACATTTCGTGATGACTGCTTTGAAATGGGTTCTTTAAGCCATCTTTATGCATATCCAAAACTTAGGGGGAATTAGGATTTCCACAGTTGTCCGCAAGTAGTCCATTTCAAATGCATTCTCACTATTAGAAATACTCTGCGTGGTTTAAGCTGCCTGGATAGAGTGTGCAGGAGGCAGCATATATAACATCCACTTGCTTGCTGTCAATACACCGTGCGTGCAATCTGCACATCGGCTAGTATCCGATGCAGCTGTGTTAGATGTTTGTGTTCTTAAAGGCACCTCTTTAGCTAAGCTCTATAAAAGTTCAGGGGTGCAGTGCATGTGTGAAAATGGCTTTAGAGTTACTGGTTCTCTTTTAATAGTCAGCTGTAGTTTGTGGTTTTCATTTTTGTTCTCCATCAAAAATATCATCCTAGTTGCATGGATTAATATTCTGACAATAATCCTTCTTCTTCACGCAAGCCAGAGCAAGATCACTCTCCAGGCTGCAATGAGAAAAGGTGAGTACGTGATGAACCTTAGCTCCACACACTCAGCTTTTATCTAACTTGCTTCTTACATCTGATGGCAACTGATCCAGCAGGCTATCCTCTACAATCAACCCACTCTGACTCAGCAGGGAACAGTCTCCTATCTCCAGAGGTAAAGACTCCAGACGGTTTCCTTTAATATCCAGCCGAACCAGCTGGGCAAGGTTGGCCACTCTTGAGCTAAGGAATGAAAGGCGGTTGTTGCCAAGAATCAGTGTTTTTAGCCTTTTACAGGAGAACAGCTCCTCTGGCACTGTCTCTAAGGAGTTGAAAGCTGCAGAGAAGAACTGCAGACCCTGCAGGATGCTCACTTCAGCAGGGAGAGAGGTGAGTTGATTGTGGGAGACGTCGAGGTGCCTGAGTTTGGTGCAGTAGAATAGTCGAGAGGGAAGCTTTCCTAGCTTGTTCCAGCTAACGACCAGCGTCTCCAAGGTGTGCAGTTTAACTATATGGTCAGGAATGTAGGAGATTTTATTGTGCCATAGTCGAAGTGTCACTAAATGCTGGCAGTGCTGTAAGCTCAGAATCTCCTCCACAGTGGTAAGTTTGTTTTCCTTCAGGTCCAGGTCCTGCAGATTGCTCAGGCTGAAGACAGCGCTCGGGATCCGCTCCAACTCACAGCCCAATAACTCCAGTGAAACTAAGTTGGTTAACTTCTTCAGGATGCTTAAAGCCTGGAGCTTGACACCTTCATTGTGGATGCACAACCGCTGCAACTGCAATGCAACATCCGCTATGCTGGAGGGGATCTTTGTAAGGTTGGAGCGAAGAGTGAGGACTCTCAAAGCTCTAAGCTCTTTAAAGGAATCCAGAGTGGGACTTTTGGACACCTCATTGGTTAAAGGACCATTCATATGCAGCTCCTCCAGGCAGTGTAAGGTGTACATCCACACAGGAACTTCTTCTAAACTCTCAAAAGCAAGATATAGAACCTTTAGATGTTCCTTGAGGTGCTTTAGGGCAGGCACTTGGAGCTTTGCAGGGCAGTAGATCAGTGATAACTCCTGAAGAGACTCTAGCTTTGATACACTAGCCGGGATGATGACATTGTTAATTTGCTCGAGTTTGAGTGATTCCACTTCAGGAATCTCAAAAACTTTGTCAGGAAGCCCCGGTAACATTAACAGGTGGAGCTCCAGCCGGTTACTGGAGTTCTTGGCTAGATGTGTGCGCAACTTTTTGTCAGTCCACTCGTAGTTCAGGTTAAGCTGATGGAGGCGGCTCTCACTGACTTCAGAAAGAAAGACAGCAAACCTTTTAGAATAAAGAGCATCATATTGGTCCACGAGGTGCAGAAGGAAGGCAAAATCATTCTTCACATCAGGTATGTCATTAATACCCGTCTCAAGTCTGACCTGCTCAAAGTAGTACTCCTTCAGAGGACGATGGAACAGCCAGTAGAGGGTGTAGATGCGCAGAAGTCCAAAGACCCCCACAAAGCAGATATAGCAGTAGGCAAGCTTGGAGAAAAGATGAGCTTTGTTGTTGTTACAGCAATAGATATCAAAACCAGTCAGCTCAGGTGGAACCAAACAGCGCACAACTATCTCAATGTTTGGTGCCAGCACTGTGGTGTAGATAATGATTAAAAGAAACTTGATGACCTTTAGTGAGGTTTGCAGCACATACATGTGATACAAAATGTCTCTTTCCTCTACATGAGTTCGGAGCTTCTTCACCTTTTCAAACAGAGCTTTGGCCTGCTCTCCTTCTTTCTTATCCAACAAAGAGGGGGTAGACTTAGTTTCTGGATTTTTCTTTTCTGGATTAGACTTAACAGAGGAGGAGCGAAGAAGGCCCACAGTCTCCTCCTCATCTGTTGGTCGTTCTGCGGGGTCTTTTGTCATGGTGTTCTTCCTCCAGTTGACCAGCTTCTCCTCTCCTCTTTCTTCAGAAACTTCACTCAGGGCTCTCGTGGTCCAGGGCGAGTCAAAGCACTTGTCAAGAATGTTGACAAAGAGGTCAATTTTAGAAGACGTCCCAGGAAACTTGAACCAGAAGCTGCTTGTTACCATGAAGATCATGGTGTGGATAACCACAAGGTAAGGGAAGTACTTTGCATACCAGTGGACAGACTTCTCATAGCAATAGTGGTTGACAAACACATACTGATGAATGTCCAGATTGTTCTTCCGGCCCAACACCTCCACTATGATAGGGCTAGCAGGGCTCACCAGTGTGTGCTGCGATGTCTCATTGTCCCCGTAATTCCTGATGTGGCTGCAATCGATTGCTTCGGGTGTTGGGCTGGTGAAGTGGCTCGGCAGACATGCAATCTTGTCTTGGGTGATCTATTAAAAAAGGACACAATAAATGAGGTGGGAATGAGAGAGGGAAGGAAAATGACAGAAATTTATAAAAATGTATTTTTATAAAAACACAGCCCAGTCTACTGGTTGGTACTCAAGTATTTCTGAATGGACAACAAGCAAGCAAGACCTCTCATGCTTACTGTAAACTAACAAGTGGCACATTGCAGGTAAAGCCTAAATGCACAAGCTGAAAAAAAAATGCAGATGATTTTATTAAATGGCATTTGGTCAGAGCAACAACACAGAATTTAAAATAAATTACAGCAACTGTATTCTTTATGTTTATGTATTTTTATTTTTTCGAAAATAGTTAAGGCATGGAGGAAATAATACACATGGCTGTTGATGATTTTTGTCTTTTTACATAGAATTTGTTGACAATAAGAAAAACATGCAGTATAAGCAGACTCATCCTTTGTTTCTGAAACTGGTTTTCCAGAAAACTTACTTATATGTTACACCATGAATAGATACTGCAATTAAAAATTTAATGTTTTTATACTATAATACAATGCTTTAATCAGTCTTCAATCAATCCTTGATAAATTATTTTTATCCTCCCTCTGATGCATCTTCAAATAGTCTACAATGGAAACTACAACCAAATCAGAAACCGACTTTCACTTTCAGCGCTCATGCATCTGTGACAGTAGAGATGACACTACGTGGGGGGATAATCCGATCCGTTCCAACTTTTCATTAAGTCACTAAGGACCACTGTGTCAGAGTGAAAAGTATCGTTAACGCGCTGCAGATGACGCTCTGCAGGAAAGCAGAAAAAAATTTCCATCATCAAAGCATTTTTTTAGGAATCTGCTGAAGCGGAATATTTATTATTGTGTTGCTGCATTTTTAGATTATTTCATATTAAATACTGAAAAGAAATGGCGCACCTGGCCTAGTGGTGCTTAAGTGGAAGGGGGATTCATTCTGGCATGTTAAACCGTTTGTAATGCTGCGTTTGATTAGATCACCTATGTCTGAGGAGGAAACCATGAGACTGAGAATATTGCGCATATTAATTTCATTACAAAAAAATGTTACAAAATTCTTGTAAAGGTGGTGTTTGTATTTAATTGTTTAGTTGAAGTTCATAATTATTCTATAAATGTTACACTGACTTAATAAACAGACTTCAGGGTATATATGACCACTCTGGTTCCTGAATTATTTTCGTGGTTTCAGATTTGCAAAACAGACCTGCAGATACCCTGTAATCAGAGCTAAGGCACTAAGACTAATTCTATCTTTATCTTACAAATCCCAGCTGCATTTGACCCTTGTTTCAGTGTCTTCTGTGTGATTTCTATCTCTAACCTTTATGCTCCCGATCCAGCAGAACTTGTAGAGCTTCTAGACGGTGTAGTGATTCAGACAACTACTTTACTGACCACTTCTTTTCATGAATGTTTCCCCTGTACTGCCCCTTTGTTGTCGGTATCTATAATTAAACAACAATTTGGTATAATTAGAGGAATAAACTGGTGCTTCTGCTCATGAAAAAAGTAACTACTAGGAAACAAGCAGAAAACAACTTGTGAAATTTGTATGTTACTATATCACTGATTACACTGTAGTTCCTTTGCTTTACTTCTGTGCTATTTTAATATGACACAGAAATGATATTCATGTAGTGAGAGACACATTAAGCAGTCAGTTTGAATGTGTAGAAAGTGGGTCAGGAGAGACGAGTTAGTTCAGTTGTACTGCGTGTGTTTTTGCCCGACTGGGAGGTCAGATAATACAGGAATTACTGTGGCATTTACAGTGAGACAAAGAAAACTAAATATTCCCACAGGTCTTTCTGATATGCCACAATTGATGCAGATTAAGAAAATGTTTTTCCCTCATCTGGAAGGTTATAACTTAGTAATGATTTCACTTTTTTAAAAACTTATGGACACAAAGTGCAGACGCCTTACCTGCAAGGTGCACCCAAAGACTCCAATCATGAGCATAGCAAGGCACAGGTACTCTGAGAAAACATCCCACCATGGTTTCAGGACCCGATACTTTGAGTTGGTCTCTGTGCCGAGGTTTCTGAATTCACCCACTGGGATCATCTTGGCTGCTGCTCCACATGAAGGGAAAGGGAAAGAGTGGCTTTGAGCAGCGAGGCTGGAACAGGCTTTCAGTACAGAGCAGTCTCCAGAGAAAATCTCGTCAAAGGTTTTAAAGTTATATGACACAAAAAGCACACATGAGCTTTAGGTGTTTATGGCCTTGAATGAATGGGTGCTCCTCCTGTGCTCAAAGGGGATTCAAACAGGATAAACTAGTCTAACAACAAAGAGTAGCTTTCTCTGGAAAGAATGGAAGAAATTTTTAATGCAATTCCACCACATTAGTTACAGGCAAAAAAAGAAGCACAAACACAACTCTTTTAATAATACTACTGCATCAAAGTGAGTTAATCAGCCTGTTAATTTCTGATGTGAATTGTGGCACTTATACAAACAAATAACAAATCATTGCAGCCGACTCATGTCTGACTGATTCCTTCTCAACAGTACTGCTTATTTTAGAGTTTAGATAAAAGTGGCGTTTCAACGCTTGTCACCCATTAAAAATGTAGGTGATAAGTGAACTCCGTAGGCTACTTCCGAAATTTAAAAAATATACCATTCTCATAACAACTTATCTTCCATTAAGTTTTAAGTCTCCAATTTTACTTTCTGTTTATGTCAGAAGTGTCAGCCGACACACTAAAGTAGAAACAAGCGTCAGCACGGTGAATTTTACATACCTGCGTGCGAAGAGGATCCACTGGTGTCCGGTGGCGGCAGGTTCAGTTTTTTTTCCCCCCATCACTTTCAGAGGAGCGCACCGGTGTGAAGCTCGCGATAAATCACACGAGACATCCGAACGAGACTTTCAAAATAAAGCCACTGTCAACAAGCCTGTTCAACACTTCTGAGCGCTGACTTTACAGAAGCAGAAGTGTTGTAGTCTGTAGGCTTTTGTAGTTAATGTATATTTACATATTTTAGTCCTATAGCTGCAGTTTTCAAATAAACAATAGATAAACAAATAAATGTAAAAAACGAGGCCACTTATGATATTTTTGATTAATGTTAAACTTAATAGAGCGAAGTGCAAGAGCAAATAATATTTCTTTACCTATTAAAATGTAAGAGTTCCCTCATCAAATAACAAACCATAAACAGAACACAAGCATTGGTCTGATGTCTCAGAGACTTTAAAATGATAAGAGGTGTGGTTATTAAATAACAACACACCTCATTTAAGTCAAACCAAGAGCAGACTCATTATTTTTCAGCCACGCCTCATATAATGTGCATCATTTGGACAATTTTCAGTAGTTTCATACTGTGATAGCATCCAGTGATTTAAGGGAAGGGAGGAAGTTACCACACTGACTTTGTCTCTATTCAAACTAACGTTGAATCACAAAGTTATTACTGTATTTGAAGTGGATTAGTGGTGAGAATCGAATGTGGGATGTTAAGCAACAAATTTAGAGGACTATTAATTGCATAAATATTTGTGTGTAAAGTTTCCATCTGAAATATTTTATAGATGTGTTTTGCTCCTATAGGGAACAGATGACACAGCTCTACATCTTCGCCCTTTTTTCCAGGGCTGTAGTATCTGTGTGTTTGCTAAGATTAAGTCTTTATACTCTTTTAAGTCCACATAATCAGGAAGTTTTCCTTCTTGGTATTATAAATAATGGTCTACCTTATCCACCTGCCGGGTTTAGCCAGGAAATTAGATGTGTTGGCAGTTATCATGGGTGGTCGGTAAATTACATACTTGCTACATGTTTTGACTGACTGAAAAATACACTAGAAACATAAGAAAAATGTAACTGGAAACATTAGTATCTACACTCACTGGACACTTTATTAGGTACACCTTGCTAGTACTGCTTTGGACCCTCTTTGGCTTCAGACCTGCCTTAATTCTTCATGGCACAGATTCAACAAGGTGCTGGAAACATTCCTCAGAGATTTTGGTCCATATTGACATGATAGCATCACACAGTTGCAGATTTGTCAGCTGCACATCCATGATGAGAATCTCCTGTTCTACCACATCCCAAAGGTGCTCTGTTGGACTGAGATCTGGAGACTGTGGAGGACATTTGAGCACAGTGAACTCACGGTCATGTTCAAGAAACCAGTTTGACATGATCTGAGCTTTGTGACATGGTGCGTTATTCTGCTGGAAGCAGACATCAGAAGATGGGTACACTGTGGTCATAAAGGGATGAACATGGACAGTAACAACACTCAGGGAGGCTGTAGCATTTAAATGATGTTCAGTTGGTACTAAGGAACCCAAACTGTGCCAAGAAAATATTCCCCGCATCATTACACCACCACCAGCCTGAACTACTGAGACAAAGCAGGATGGATCCATGCTTTCATATTGCTTACACCAAATTCTGACTGTACTATCTGAATGTCGCAGCAGAAATCAAGACTCATCACATCAGACAATGTTTTTCCATCTTCTAATGTCCAGTTTTGATGAGCCCATGTGAAATGTAGCCTCAGTTTCCTGTTCTTAGCTGACAGGAGTGGCACCCAGTATGGTCTTCTGTTGCTGTAGCTCATCTGCATCATGGTTTTACATGTTGTGCGCTCAGATATGCTCTTCTGCATCTAGTTTCTGCCTTCCTATAAATTCAAAGCAGTCTGGCTATACTCCTCTGAGAAAACTCACTGGGTATTTTCTTTTTTGGACCACTCTCTCTAAACCCTAGATTGTTGTGCAGGAAAATCCCAGTAGATCAGCAGTTTCTGAAATACTCAGACAGTTCAATGTCACTTGAATCACCTTTCTTCCCCATTCTGATGCTCGGTTTGAACTTCAGCAGGTCGTCTTGACCACGTCTACATACCCAAATGCACTGAGTTGCTGCCATGTGATTGGCTGATTAGATATTTGCCTTAAGGAGCTCTATGTAACAAATTGGTCTGTGAGTGTATATCTACAGTAAAACCTAAACTCAAAACACTTAATTTAGGATAAATGTGGAAATAAAGCTTTAGCTCCCCCTAGTGGCCACTGCTCTTTAAAAACTGCGTAAACTTAAATGTGTAACTTTAAACAGGTAAAAAAATAAATAAATAAATAAATCTACATATAAAGAAGTAAAATTATTACATGACTACAGCAGTACAATAAACATATTTTACTTTACAGTGTATTATTGTACAGGGTATTTCTTGCTGGAAAAAAAAAAAAAAATGTACAAAGCAGATCTTAAATATTTTCATTTCCATTCCAACTACTGTCTGGACAGGAAAAAAAAGTC
>VUQI01061148.1:28267-38529 GCA_015106735.1 Paratilapia polleni
CCAAAATTAGCATCAACAGGCACTCCTACTTTGTTACAATGCATGCTAGTTATTAAAACACTACGCCAGAGTCCAATTCAATACAAAGCTGATGTCAGTTTAGAGGAACAAGAAAATCACAAAGGACCTGAACAAATAAATAAAAAAAGGGAGCTCTGAATTTCTGTACAAGACTTCTTAGAATATCAATGTACAAAACATCACTTAAAAACTTTTGTAGCTTAAATTGCTGTTACAAATACACTTTTTTAAGCACGTTTTTGTCATTAGCATACAATATTTTGAACACTAATGCATAAACATGGTCATTTCTGTTTGAGGTCTCAAGGATGTGAAAACCCAAAAAAGTTTACTGCAGGTCGGAGGTTCTCAATTCTGTCAGTAATTAGTGTTTTTTTTTTTTTTTATATTTAAAAACACATTCAGTGAGATGTTTGAGTCCAGGCTTTTTAAATGCTACAGTATTGTTTCCTCTAAACACAATCGAAACTCTTTTCTTCATGCTGTTGGCTCTTCGCACTCCAATCACATCAGACGACACTCGGGTAGCCTGAAGGGAGGCAACGCTCAGTATTTTTCTAAAATTTCACATTTTATGCAGTCAGTGAAAGGACACATTTGTTACTAAGCAGTCACTGTAATGTCCTGCAACTCTTGTACCAATACTTGAATTTCTGGCAATGGGCCTCATCCAAGAACTATTTGCTTAAGCATAGAAAAAAAAAAAAACTCAGCAGATGTATGTACCTTTTTGACACTCATACAGCTGCATAATAACTGCTGCTAAAGGTCTATATACTCAGTTGCCAGTTTATTATTATACACCTAACTAAAGCTAATGATCTATAATACGACGGTCCTGCAATAAATCGTACCTTCATGAAGGTTGTAATTTCTGATGGAGCCATTTTATTAAAAGGTGGTGATTCTGTGGAATTGTTATGCATTACAGTGAAAGGTGCTTATTATTTCGACCCAATGAGATTGATGAAAGGTGGCTAAACAACAAAAACCATGATGAAAGTTGCATTTATTGCAGGATCATTAATTTTAGACTGTTGTAGCCAGGTCTACCAAATAAACTGGCAACTGAGCATCAGGTAGTCATGTAAGAAAGGCCAAAGTGGTTTTTTTTTCCCCTCTTAAAATCGAATGGATCACACCCCTTCCCAGCTTTGGACACTTGACAGGTGCTTGATAATGACGATGGATGATTGCCAGGTGCTCTCCCTCTCCTACAACCGTGGAAACGCTGAGCTGCACCTGATTGGACGAACGCCTTGCATGGGGATTTGTGCCTGGATTTCAAACTGAAGCCAACATGGCAGCTTGCTTGAAAACTGCCTCTTGTTTTCCAAGAATGATTCAGTTAAATATGTTTCTGAAAGGATTTAAAGTGTGAAATAAACTTTGCAGTTGCAGAATCTGTCTTTAGTTTAGATCAAACAACAGCTAATTTAAATATTTTTAGTGAGCTTCCAGAGGTATCACGCTGGATGCCCAGTTTGCATAAAAGTAGCCTAGAATTCATCTTTATGCAAAAAAAAAGAAAGAAAAAAAAAAGAGGGCAACTTGAAACACATTGCATCACTAGTAAAAAGAACTGCAAAGCTGGCTACATTGAGTTTAAATGGGAAGGAAATGACGGCTTCTGTGGACATATACCATAACGCTGTATCAAATAACTCGTGTTATCACACTTTTTTTGGGTTCTAAAATGACTACAGATATTCCTAAATTTGTTATCATGTGATCTTCTGCTCACTCTTCAGTGTGGAATACTTTGAACGACTATTGGATCGACTGGAACAAGGGGGCCCGTATAAGCACAATTCTAGTAAGAGGTTTTGGATTAAAAAAAAAAAACAAAACAAAAAAAAACCAACATAAAACGTCTTGCATGAGGCCCATTGTTGTGTATGAGCTTCATCTTGTGGCTGTCTGGGTTAACACTAATTTCCACACAGCACACAGTGATTCAGCCTGTGCCTTCCCACACAAGCACCTCAGGAGACTACACTGTTATAGTGATAATGCCCACAGGCATTGTAATGGCACTTTGATCTCTGCCTATACACGCACAAATGCTACGTTTTGTTTACATAATCTGATTTTTTGAAGGATTTCCTTATATCAGATTTAGTTTGCTCTTTAAATACAATAAAGAGCCCCTGATGACTCGTCGGACCAGTAAAATGACCTTTTTAGTGTGGAGCCCTTTTTGTTCCTCAAACCTCAGAAATGCTGATCTAGCTGAGGACTTTAAATGCCACATCTGAGCACACAGTTCGACTGAAGTATGACTGTCTGGATGTCATACCAATACTCTATTTAAATTACCTATTTTCACCTAACAGTTGGGTATATGCACTTGCAAAATAAAATGCTACTAATTTAATCTCCAGATTGTGTGAGGCAGCATTTGGTATTTCAGCTCACACCTCTTCCTCTATCTATTCAGTTGTGAGGGACCTTATTTTGATTTGGGAAGACAGATCAGTTTTGGGATGCTCGTCTGGGCATGTGTGTCAGTGTGTGATCGGGTCTTGCTGCGATCTTCATGTGCTTTTGCCGAAGGGCCCGCTGTGCTGCTG
The DNA here is from genome assembly GCA_015106735.1 of Paratilapia polleni. NCBI lineage: Eukaryota > Metazoa > Chordata > Actinopteri > Cichliformes > Cichlidae > Paratilapia > Paratilapia polleni. Next base: position 30,862 of record VUQI01061148.1, read on the forward strand.
CTCTTTCTCCCTCTCAGACGCCTGACACCGCGACAGATCCTTTTGGCAGGGCTCCATGGTGACGGCCACTCCTACGCCACTCCGCCCTGAGGTCATGTGCGTCACCTCTGACCAAGTGTCCTGCTCTGGGTCGTAACACTCCACACTGTCGAGGAAAGTGCTGCCATCGTAACCTCCTGCAAGCACAGAATTGATGTTTTGTTATGTCACTTTGAATTGTGCACACACACTGCTTACAGTGTACAACTTCACTTGCAAACATAGAAAAAAAAAATGATGACGATAAATTGCAAGCCTTGTGATGATTAGATTTCGAACAGTTCCACAATATTAGGAACAAATGTATGACGTTAGTTGGATTTAAGTTTGATGGTTTGATTACCAATATCCCATTGCCCAAAGCAAATCTGACTAAAAGAAAGTGAATCCTTTGGGATTACCTGCATTTATATATAAATATGTCTTAAAACATGATCCAATCTTCATCAAAAATTTTAAATAATACCTCACAAATCATATTCACACATAGATCCAGGCTACTGATAACAAAAGCTAACTGGAGTGAGTAAACGGGAGTGGGTTGTTGTTACTGTGACTCATAAAAAAAAAACAAAAAAAAAACCAAACTCAAATATGTAGATTTTCCTACTCACAAAGTGTGTGCAAAGGTGAACCATGCTTTGCAAAAACAGTAAGTACACACTTTCTGTTTCTTACTTTCTAGGTTAACACAACCTCAAATGACATATTATGCCATGTTGTTATTTATTTAACAGAAACTAAGCCAAAATGCAGAAGCAGTGTGTGAAAAACTAAGTACACCCTTACTGCTTCCATAGGAATTAAAGAGGGTAAGTAGCAGCCAGGTGCTGCTAATCAAATGCACTGATTAACTGATCATTAGCAAGTGTGAGCCCCTCTATAAAAAAGGAGTTTGGCACTTTGCTGGTCTTGAGCATTCTGGTGTGTGTTAACAATACTGAAGAGGAAATTCATCAGCAGTGCTCTTAAAGCAGCAAGATGTTGTTGCTCTCCAGTCTGGGAAGGGTTATAATAATATTTCCAGACAATTTAAAGTCCATTATTCTACTTTGAAAAAGAGTATTCACAAGTGGAAAACATTCAAGACAACTGCCAATCTTCCCAGGAGTGGATGTCCCAGCAAGGTCAGACCGTGCAATGCTCAGAGAAACTGCAAAAAACCCAAGAGCTACATCTCAGACTCTACAGACCTCAGTTAGCATGTTAAATGTTAAAGTTCATGACAGTACAGTTAGAAAAAGACTGAGTAAGTATGGTTTGTTTGGGAATAGAAAGCCTCTTCTCTCAAAAAACAAGTTTTGTAAAGATGCAGGCAAACAAACCACAAGACAACAGTCCACGGTGGTGGAGGGGTGATGATTTGGGCATGTTTCACAGCCATAGGACCTGGGCACCTTGTAGTCATTGAGTCAACCATGAACTCCTCTGTATACCAAAGTATTCTAGAGTCAAATGTGAGGCCATATGTCTGGCAGATAAAGGCTGGCTGAAACTGGGTCATGCAACAAGACGATGAACCCAAGCACGGCAGCAAATCTACCACAGAATGGCTGAAAAAAAAAAAGAATTAAGGTGTTGCAATGGCCCAGTCAAAGTCCAGACCTCAACCTGATTGAAATGCTGTGTTGAAATTCTTGTGACCTAGATGAAGACTGGATCACACCCGTGATTGTAAAGGGAAAAAAAAAAAAAGTCTGATATGGTATCAATACAATAATTAAAGCATAATTTGTAAATCAGATTGGTGCTTTTCTCTCATCAGGCTATTTCAAGTTTCACCGCTCACCCAATACATAGATGCGTCCATGTAGTGATGTGACTCCCAGAGCACTGCGTCTGTGCCTCATGGAGGCAGCAAAGCTCCACGTATCAGTTTCTACATCATAGCGCTCCACGGTGTTCAGCTGGTTGGTGCCATCGTATCCACCCATCACAAAGATACAATTTCCCAGCGCGCACACACCTAAAAAAAAAAAAGGGTCAAATGGTAGTTTATTCGAATGCTTTATCCAGACGTGGGCACAATCGTGTAAGCACACGCTGGAGTTGGCAAAACTCCAACATGACACTCATACAGAATAAAAGAGTTACTTTTCTATTGCACCTTTGTTAGGACTGCCATTACAGAAGATAATACGGATAAAAGTATATTTGTACAGTATGTCATATCTCCAGCCCAAACATAATTAAGGACACATGAAGACATACACAGAGTTCATCTGTATTCCTCCTGTGCTGCTACTACAGTCGTAAACTTCAGATAATGCTTCCATGGTGAGGAGACTGTTATTTTATTTATTTTTAATTTGACTTACTTTAATTTACTTAAATTGACTTAATTTAACTTGACTTAAAAAAAAAAAAAAGAAATTATTTATTGATACTGTGTAGAGACGGATGGCACATCACCAATTTTCCCCACTGTAGCAATACCAGAATATCTCATGGATACCCCTTTCCATACATCTCCATTTAGTGTTTTGAAATCAGATGTGATGAGTGAGGCGTGGATCTGTGAAACCAACGATCCTATACACTCAATGGGTAACGACTTCTTACTGACAAGATGTTAGCCAAGGAGGATACTGTGGATAATCCTGCTCTCTGACTTCATTTATTCTGTCCATTTATTCATGTTCAATTCAGTCTGACCTGAAACTAGTGACTGAGCCCATAAAGTCATCAGGAAAGTGTTTACTAAGGTCATAGAGGAAAGTCGCTGAGGGCTGTTTTCCCATAGACTTCTACACAAACAGTCTTTTTGCAACCAGAGAAGTGCCCACTGCCTTGGTGACCATTAAGAAGAGGGCAGGTTTAACGCACTTTGGAGTGGGCTTCACTTTTTAGAACCAGAAACTACGTCCATCTTTTATCCTATCTCTGCACCTTACACTGGTGATATCATGGCATTCAGAGTTTGTGCAGCAGATTCCCATCCAGTGGTGGAGACATGGTGGAGGCGTGATATCGAAGTCCCACCTGCTGACAGGCCCAAATCTGAGCATGTGAAGCATACAATCACTGAACTTCACATACAGCTAGGAATAGGAACCAAGGAATGGCATCTGATTGTTACCAGTGTCAGACTGGCCAGTACCAAAGTACAGATAAGCACTAACACTAACGGCACTGCTATCAGTATTTGTGCAAAGTTCAAGTTTACAAATTTTTTAAACCTCCCCCTAATAAGGAACCTGCTGGTGGAGTGATAACCTCTGACACTGCTGTGTGTTTGGTTGTGGCTGACAGGGCAGACTGTTTAAAAGTGTGGACGGAGAGATAACTAACGTTGACCTGCCCATAGTTGTTACCTGGCTGTAGGGAGGTTATGACAGCCCAGAGGCACATTACTAAACACCTTCATACCTTCATAGCTTGTAGTGGAGATTCAAAAATTTCTGGTGAGCTTGCCGATTTGACAAAAGGAGCTATAGTCACTTTTGCGTTTATTTTAAACCAAAATATGGAAAGTGGTATCAATAAGAGTACTGATACCCATCTGTACATGAGGCCTTCCTGCCAAAATCTTGGGTGTTTTGTCTAGATAAAAAAAGTGCTAAAAACTGCTAGTGTCTAGATAACTACTTTCCTCCCATAGACTAGCTGTATTTTCAGCTAACCATATCTCAAACACCAGTCAAAAGATGGCAAAAAATGGCTAGATATTTTGGCTTTACTTCTTCATATACAGTCCATGTTGTGCACTGTAAGATCAATACAGTTTTTCAGTCTGATTTCTCTCTTTTTTTTTTGGAAAAATTTCATTTCTTTTTTTAAAATTTTAATATGAAACCTTTGTGGTATGACATGCATCAAAGGCTTGATTAAATCAGTGATATTACATTTACCTGGCCTCGCTAGTAAGGCGTCCTTCCTGTCTGGTTTAAATACTACTTTGATCTATTGATGAGAAAGTGGAAGGCCTACTGAATCAGGAAAAGGGGCCTGATTAAATTAAAATTACAGATGGAAACTTGCACGGGCAACTATGTAAACAACTGTTTTTCAGAAACAAATTTATCATTACAAAGCAGCTTTACAAATTCCTTCTTACCAGCTCCGGAGCGTACAGTGTTCATGGGGGCCATGGTCTTCCACTCGTCCTTCTCAGGGTTGTAGCACTCACAGGAGCTGAGACGGTTGGCCCCGTCGAACCCCCCCACTGCGTAAAGCAGCCGGTTGATGACCGCCACACCCACACCGATACGCTGTGTTAACATCGGGGCTACCAGCTGCCACTGATCCCTTTCTGGATCATACCTGTGGAGAGCCAGCACAGATGGAGAAGTTACATAGTTTCACAACAAAGTAAAGTATTTTTAGGCTCCATTTCCCTGTTTTTCTTAGCCAATCAGTAAGACTTGCAAACACAACCACCTGTTGTAACACATCACCTGAATACATGAACAACTGCTGGCAGTGTGCAGCACAGATTCATTAGTTTCATTCTTCGGTATCTGTGGTTAGCCATTCTGCTACAGTAAGTCACATGTGCTTTCTGGTGTTACATGATCATTCAGACAGGTTGTGCATGTTCCTCTTTTGGCGAGACTGTGGGCTGCCTGGTTAATATTTTCTATTTGAGGAACAAAGCCAGTGTTTGGGTGAATTTTCTGCCTTGAATTATGATTTAACAAGTCACTGTGCTAAAAGGCAACCAGTAAAAAATTTGGCACAGGTTTATGTGGGGGTTAGAGTCACACCTTCAGAGCACAGCCAATACTGTACATCAGATACTTCGTATGGGACAGGTTGATAGATGGTCTGCTTCCAGGATTTTATTATTCATCAAAATTTATGGTATTGCTTGTTCACTGTTCAGACCAACCACCAAGAAGCACCTAAACAAAACTGCTATCTCACAGGTGTGAATTAAGAGCAGTATCTGTGACGGATTATCTCAGGATGTTAAGCAATGTGAGAGAGAATAAGCATCAATTCTTCTTGATCTGGTGATGCAACAATGTTAATGCAAGTGCTTTACCTCAGGCTTAGATTGAGAATGAAAAGAAAAAAAAAGTCCTTTTTCTTTTTTGAATACTAAAATATTGCCCTGTAGACTCAAACATCCTCACAGCAGCTTTGTGTGACCTAAAAATATATTGCAGGAAGTGAAACATTACCAATTTCCATGAAGTTAACCGATTCCTCTTCTTGATAGACCAGATCGTAAGCCCTTTCTATAAATGTCCTGTGCTGGGCTTTGGCCATATTTATACTTCACTATTGAGTCAGTACAAGAACTGCTGTTTTTTTTTTTCTACATTTAAACACACATAATTGGTAGGAGGATAAATTCAGGATTGGTTTTGGTCTGTGTGATAATTTGTTATAATAATAAAAAAAACATTAAATAACATCTTCCAGTATTTGCTCAGCTCACTTACCTTTCCACACTATTATGATGAATGCACCCATGCGATCCACCAACTGCATATATCATGCCATCGATGACACCGACTCCAATTCGGTTCCTGGGCATGCTCATCGGTGCACATGGCAGCCAGCAGTTGTTCATAGGATTGTAGCAGTCCAAAGCTTTTGAGTCCATGTTGCCATCGGGCGCATTGTTTCTTCCACCAACAGCATAGAAAAGCCCACTGATCACACAGGCTGCCAGGCCGCTGCGGGGTACCTGCAGGTCAGCGAGCATCAGCCAGGCCCCCGTGCAGGGGTTGTAGGCCTCCAGGTAGCTGAGCGACTGACGGAAATAACCCCCTGCTGTGTAGATGAGCTGCGGCACCTTGGGAGTTCTGCAAGAAATCACTTTGGTGGGTTTGTGGAGGGTGAGGTCCTGGAAGATCTGAGCCAGGTAGTCCTTACACTGTGGGTCCCAGTCCAGAGACTGAAGCTGGGTCTGCAGGAAGTTGGGGGTGAGGGAATGGCAGCGGACAGCCTGGAGTAAGGCTTGGACGTACGGTCGCCTGTTCTCCCGGTCGTAGCGCACCCAGGCCACACATGCCTGGAAGACTTCAGACTCACAGCGCACATTGAGCTCGTCGCGGCTGATGAGGGTGACCAACTGGCAGTGGGACAAGTTGAAGAATTCCTCTTGGGTTGCTACCTGGAAAGCAGGAGTAGAGATTTGTAATAAGTGCTAAACTCAGATCTATTAAATATACTGAATCTAACCATCTGGTGTTAAATAATTACAAGCTGGAACTCAAACAACTACTTTATGTTGAGGGGGCCGCATCAAAGGATGAATTTAATTCTCAAAGAATCTGAATATTATTTTCTCAGTTAAATGACTGATCAATAAGTCTGAGCCAAAGGTTTCCACACAGCTAGTTGTGTCGGCGTGAAAGTCCAAAATCCAAAGTTATTCAATTTACGATCACATGTAATCTAGACCAGCAGCAAATCCTCACCTCTGATCTAAAGTCCTGATAGCTTACTCTTAGAACAAGCAAACTGTGCACATTAGGAGCAGATTCATGTCATCTTACAGATTAATCATCAAATCTGTATCAGTTTATTAGGCTTTTGATAAAATATAACAGTGAAAATAAAACCAACTCTTGCCAAAAGTAATCTCTTCCTAACACAGGGAAGCTGGTTTCCTGGCTTGATAAGCATAATACATTTAAAACTAAATATTTGGAGAGGTATGTATGTACTGAACATTACACCACTTATATATTTCACCATTTAGAAGCAATGCTGACCAGTGACAGACGTGTGTCACATCTTTGACTTGATTGATCTGCATTGAATCTCATCTGCTCATCAGGAATAATTATTAACTGTCCTTTTGTTTCTTGCACTGCACTATAATGTCATCTTTTGCAGTCAGGTATGCTTCAACCGCAGGTAAACCCACACAGACACACAAGTCATCATGACTCATAGTGTGCATTCTCTTGGCATGAAGGCATTTGTCTGAAATGGAAAAGTCCGCCAACAGAAACCACAATGGAACAAGTGAAACAGCATTTACTCACGCCTCGAAATATTTTACACAAAAAGGTTTTACTGCCCCCATAACCTTAAGTAGATTTGTAAGATATAAGTTATCTAGCTTCATCTACAACATCTCATGTTTAATCCATATGATTTTTACATTACAAAAGCATTACTTAAGATGCTCTAACTTCATGAGGAGCATGTGACAGTCCTCAAATTAGGAGAAACCAATTACAAGAAGTGGCTCTAACTTCACGTGCAACTAGCAAAGCCCAACGTGCAACACTTTCGTAATGATAGGCAGGTAGTAAAATTTGATCTAATGACAATCTTCTCACATTTCCTGTCTTTTTCTTCTTCCCCACACTGCCAAATATCCAATAAAGGCACAAATGCCACAAAAATATATATAATTTATGAATCTAGACAAAACCGCTTTCATTATAGATACTACCTAAGCCTTACCTGGCTGAAGTTCATGTAGATGTATTCTCTGGCCTTCTGGTGGAGCTCTGTGCAACCAATCTGCTCAGCAAAGCTGGCAATGCCAATGGCGTTGCTGGGGTCAAGCTGCTGGACGAGGAAATCGCAGCAGGCCTTGACCACGCTGTCTATCTGGTACATGACAGCACCATTCATCACATGGATAACACACTTCTCACCCACAGAGATGCTGGCTGTGTAGGCAAACTCAATCAATCTGTCCATAACCTGTATGGG
>VUQI01061150.1:1454-12788 GCA_015106735.1 Paratilapia polleni
AAAAATTTTTTTTTTTTTTTTTTTAACCTGGTCATTCATTACTAGAATATTTATGTTTTCCTTCACTCAAGACTGTTCAAAGAACACAGCAAATTTACTAGGATATAAACTTCAAGTTTATATTTAAAAGGGACCTATTTTGAACATTACTCTACTAGAGTAACTTTGCATGATTCACAGTTCGAAATAATCCTTGTCCTTGTTTATCTTAAACAGGGCCTTATACTGGTCAGTTTTAGCTCCTTTCTCATTAAGACAGAGTAGAAGAGAGCCAAGTGTAGAAAACACTATTCAAAACAGAGTGTTTAGAGAAGTGTAAAGCCTGAGCTTCTGGATCACAGGAATTACTTACACATCATTATTTGAAATTCTGACCATCTTTAATATGAGCATCCACCATTCTAACAGTATTTATATGACAGAAAATAAGAAAAAGTATAAAATTTAAAGTTTAAATTACTGTGGGCTAGTGAGAAGATAAAGAGAACAGTATCTCTCGCCAGTGCTCACCCAGCTGTAAAGATCCTCGCCCTCCTTGGTCTTCCTCATCCTCCTGATGTAGGTAGAGAAGATGATGAGAAAAGCACAGAGCACAGCATCAGACTCAGGTCTGCTGGAGTGTTTGGAAAAGAGGCTGTTCATGATGGTGGAACGCTCGACGATGAGCCGGGCAACATCCTACAGAGAGCGAGAGGAAGACCAAATCCATGTCAGCACTGCTAATAGATACTAAAACTGGTTAAAGAAAAGAATACAGTGCTGAAACTCAAGCAGCACTCTGTGGTTACCAAAGCCAGGTCATTATGAGAAGCCTGCTCCTCTACTGGTGCATGCTGGGATAGGTAGATGAGATAGGCACTGATCGTCTGAGGATCTGTCTCCATGTGAATGGCCTTTAAAGAACAGACAGACAATAAAATTCTTCAAAACTCTTAATTATTAATTCTCATAAGGTTTTGACATCTATTTCCAGTTACTGACAGACTGACCTGCTGCAGAGCAGTAGATGTCATGCCCCTGACACTGTCAAACAAAGGGAGCTTTGGGAGGTCTTGTAGCAGCCACTGGTATCCTGGCAAGAGTTCAGCATCTGCAGAGTCTTCTTCCATGGGCTGGTCTCGCTCCTCTCCATCTTTCAAGCCTCCTTCACTCAGCACCAAAGACAAACCCTGCACACAAATATGTAATGTATATGCAATAATGAACTAATGTTTTACCTGTAATTTAATGCAACAAAACATTTTTTCCGTTTTCAGTACAGTACCTTCATGGCTAAGACTCTTGATGCCACCTGAGAAGAGCTGAGACGGCGCAGGAAGTAATCCAGCACTTCGCATGTTGTCTGCTCGTCAGCCTTAGGACCTAACAAGAGATCCTGGAGGCGCCCAAGTAATTGCCTCTGCTTTTGTTGTCTCTAACAGGAACAAAAATTATAAATCAGGATTAGTCTCTAAGTTCTATTTTGTACCAAGATGCAAATATGTATTATTAAGCATGTGGATAAATTTTGCAGGGTGTTCATTTGAGATAAAGGCCTGGAATTACGTAAAATCAAAAACTAATTAAAATACTTGTCTCTTCTTGGCTTTCTGCTCTTTGCTTTCTCCTTCTTCGTCATCCTCTATAAGCAAGCTGTCGTCTGCAGCATCATGCAGAAGGAATTCACACAGGCACTGTACGGGAAGCACATCCAAGGATCCCTCACTGGACTGGACCAAGTCAGCCAACCATGGCATGGACTGAGAAGAAGCCTGTCAAGGATTGAAGATCCTAAATCATCCACATTTACTTATAAATGCAAAATGAATAAATTCATATTTTCTACTATCCAAGCTAATATACACATATGATTGTTGAGGCATCATCTACATTATGAAGAAAATGTAACAGTCAGTTTTTAAGTGTGTTAGAGGCAATCTGACACACTCTTTAGGCAGACACAAACATCTTGCTATTTTTTCCCCTTAAACACACAGTAAGTAATTTCTGCTGCTAGATGTCTCTCAATCAAAACAATAACAAAAGACAGTTTAAGGACATTGTGAAGAAGCGTGTGATCATGGCACTTTTTGCCTTTCCAATAACCACCTATGAGAATCCATCTGGCGTGATGCAGGCAGAAGTCATGTTCACACACGAGGAACTGTATTAAAGTTTTGCGTTTAGTCACATGTATTCACATTATGTCATATCATTTTGATGAAATAGCTGCAAGTAACATTAGCAAAATGGTAATTTTTTTTGCAGACTGAAAACATTGGAATTTGCTGGAAACATTAGGTAAGTACACAAGTCAACAAAATATATAACAGTGGCCAGTTCATTTTGGACATTTTAATGCAGAAGTATTACCTGTAATACTTTTAACCAAGTCAGAGTTTGACAATGACTGAAGATGAGCTTGAAGAAAGGTGAGCAGCAACAGACCTAATTAATTGATTAATAACATAAATGGTGGCTCTTTTTTCGATACCACGGGTGAACTGCTGGGACTACAACAATAAACCATTCCAAAAACTGAAAATAACCAAGAAATAAATTTTATCTTGAGCAAACGAGGGGATGCTGAGTTTAGGACAGTTGGGTAAATGGCAATTACCTGTCTCTGGATGATGTTGAGAAGAAAGTCTGGGTTGCGGCTGCGGCAGAGGAGATGACCAAGACGTAGAGACTGGTTAAGACTTTTAACCTGCTCCTGGACCTGAGGAGGAGGTCTACGAGGAGGTCCCCTAAACACAAACACAAACAGCTATGACTCTGATTTCCCATCACATAAAAGCTAAGAACATTTATTATGATTGCAAAAGACTCCAACAGCTGTTAGTAGAACTATAGAGGACTTCTTGCTGACGATTAAATTGACTTATCTGTGGAATAAAAATGTAGGGTTGTCTAGGTCAGCTGTTGCCCCTCTGAGAATACCAAACTGTGGGATTAGTATGATCATGCATAGCTTGAATCTAAAACGCACACTTCTTACTTTGAGCAACTTATTCAGCTTATAAGTAAGGCAAATATTTGAGGTAATGGTGATGGGAATAGAGCCCTTGAGAGCCCTTTTCCAATGAAAGATGAATTTCAAAGATCTTAATTTATGAGAACAAATCCTTCTTGCTAGAATGGATATCTATTCTCAAGTAACTTCTCTTGGTATCTTACTGTGGGTCCAGACTGGTAAGCTGAGACAAGAGCAAGCTGTTGCTCTCCGTGATGGTCTGTTTGGTTGAAGCTGCTGCCAAGTGGCTCTCAAAGGCCAAAATCTCTTGTTTCTCTCTCTGGGAGATCTGTAACTCCCTGTTGATCATCTCTGTCTTTGTGTCCTCATCCGCAATGGTGCAAGGAGGGTATGTATAGTTACTACGAAAGCAAAGAGAAAAGTGTGTCAACATTATTATATTTAAATAGTTAAATTCTCATTGAAAACTTTTACTTACTTTGTCATAACCATCTCCATAAGCATTTTTAGGGTGGGATATCCATCCCAGGCATCCAAACCTATAGGAAAAAAATAGCAGACACCATATCTGTCAAAATATACATATAACATTTTATGTTATGTATATGTTTATATAAATATGATTGCGGTACCTATCTTCTGAGGATTAAATGCAGCCACAACAAGCAACAAGAGCCATGCCTTCCAATAGAGTGTGGATATTGCCAAATTTGGTGGTTGGTACCTTAAACAACAGGAGTCATTTGTTACTTAAGTCTGTAAACAGTGTGACCTATATGTGTTTTTAAAAGCCATTAAGGAGAAGTGACATACCCGGCTGGCAGCTGAATGTTCTCTGGGTGGTGGTATGTACACAGATTTAGGACAGCATCAATGAGTTGGATCCTCTCCACTCTCAGGACCTCGAGATCTGTTTAACAAGAAACAGGCAGAGAGCTCAGTGGCTTACGAATGGTATGCAGAAGAAACATGCCAAGAAAACTATAACAACGAAAAGAGTATTTCCTTTGTTCCTAACATTACTTAGGAAATTTACAAAGACAAATGTTGCCTCTTGAAAGATTTAAGGCAGCTCATTAAAGTGAGGCACGAGCGTTTAACAAATGTTCAAACATTCCGCTAGAGTTTAACATAAACATCTTTAACTGTGGTCATAAACATTTACAGACAAAATGGGTCTTCACACACCATCCGACAGAACTCCAGCAGCTCTCTTAACCAGGTGATCTGCGAGCTCCATTGCATCTGCTGGGCCCAGAGGCAAATCACGTGACAGCCCAATCACCAGAATACGCATCAGTGTGTCCTCCAAGAGAGGCACCTCAGAACAAAGGCGAAGGAAGAAACTGAGGAGTGAAAAGAAAAGGTCCATAAAGTTACAGTAGCTAAAAAATACAGACAGAGAGCGATTATTTGTGATTACTTCAGGGTTGCTCACTTTCTGTCGCTCTCCGGAGGCCAGTTGTCCCACTTGTAATATGTCTCAGGTTGCTCTGTGAAAAGCACTTTGTGAAGGCTGCAGACATAAAGGAGCTAAATCATTTAAAAAGTAGCAGAAAATACTTCCATGTGAACAATGAACACATCAGATGCAAACACATACTGACCAGTGAACATAATCTTTTGCACCAAGTTTGCTAATGGTAGGAACAACAGTGTGAAGCCACCACACTGCATCTCTCTGGATGGCAGCAATCTGATTCTGAAAGGATCTCAGGACCTCCAAATCTGAAACAGACCAGAAACATGTTTAACCCAAGCCAAGTCCAGTTACTATAAATACAGAATTAGAATAAACAGACAGCACGCACTCTTCTTCTCTCCTTTGTCCCATGCAATGCCAGCTTCCTTGACCTGAGCAGTGATGCCCAACATCATGGAGACGGTCAGTAAATCTGTCACCTGGATGACAAATCGCTCCTATGGGAGAAATAAACAAGTGTAAATACATGAACGAAACAGCTGAAATGAAGTAGGCCTGTTGAATTTTCATTTCCGCTTACTTTGAACTCCATGTCCACATAGCTGGCCTCCTTTCTCTCCTGCATCAAACCAAAGCAAAAGGACTGGAAGTTGATCTCGTGCTTGGTCTGTTTGATGATTTCTCTCAGCAAAGCTCGTGAGGCACGGAGGTAATCATCCTTATTGGTTAGCAAGTCTTGGAACACCATCGCCAAGAACTGCAGACACAAAGATATAAAGAGGAAAGCTGATTTTGATCAAATCGTGAAAATTAAACTCAGACTTTATTAAAAATTAATGTGATTTCTGTTGAAATTATTCAAAACTATCTATTTTCACCTTTGGAGCTTGTTCTGGGCTGTGCTGCAGCACTGTATGGAGGACTTGCATGTTGTTGGGATTCCTGGCATTAGACAGTTCATTAAATATCACCAGCTTCACCATGGTTGCCAGGTTGTCTCTGTGTGCATTTAGCAGCTCCCTGCAGAGTTACATCCAAAGCTCTGGTTAGTTTGAGTTACTGACCTTGATGACAACATAGAGGTGTGAAAATAAGTATGACTTCACAGACCTGACACACAGCATGTAGTGGTTAAGAAGGACTTTAGGTTTGAGTCGGATCTTGATCAGGTTGGAGATCACCTCCATGTCATCTGCTCCGTGGGTGTTGCAGTTCATGCACAAAGACATGAGGAGGTCCTGAGCTGGTCGAGTCAGCTGTGCACACAAAAGCAGAAGTGAGTTAATGCTCACAGTCACCTTTTTTATGTACTGCAATATTTGTGACTTTAGAGACCACATTTCACCTTTTATTCACACAAATCCTGTGACATATTATCAGTGTTATTATTTTACAAAAGCCAGATGTTATAAACTTAATTTAACACAGCTATCCCTATGGAACCTCTCACCTTCGGGTTCTGGAGCCACATCTCCAGCCTTTGCACCGCCATGAGTCGTGCCTCTTTGTAGCCACACGTGGCTGTGAGCAAACGCAACAGGTTTCGGGACACATTGTCCATCGGCTGTCTGCGGTTCAACTGATCCCTGAGGACATCAAGCACATAGTCCTCCACGCTCTCTGCAAGTTCTTCATACCTACAGATTTCCAACGAATAAGAAACATAAACACAAAATGATCCAGGAGCTCAGTGCACTTTTGCAAGGACCATTTTGCATAGTTCAGTTCAAAATTTAACCATATGAGTATACTGACTATATACTGTGGCTGTCACATTTATGTTGGTAGCTTTCATACCTCGGCATAACTTGCCCTTCGTCCTCAGGGCTGAGTTTCTCTTCTGCTATCAGCAATTCAGTCTGGCTGTCATCCTCGTCTGGGGTTGACGGATGAGGGCTGCTACCTAAAGACCCAAAAGGAGCATGACCAATCAGCACTTGTTTCTGAAATAAGCAATCCTGACTCCCAGAAAGCTGTGGTGCAAATTGAATGTACTATACCAGCACTCAGATCTCCAGCAGAACGGCCAGTATCAGCCTGCAGCAGCATACTCTTTGGGGGCATCTTTGTTCCAAAAGCAGTTTGAATGTTGTCAACAAAATTCTTACAGTGAGAACTGTCCACCCAGATTCTTTCCCCCAGTGAGTCCTCAATGTACACCTGAAAGTATATGTTAGAAAGACAAATTACAATAAAAGCTCATGCATGACAGAAATTTGTTTGAATTTTGTGGACATTCTCACTTTGACAAAAATCTCTGGCCAGTTCTCGTCCTCCTCGTATGCTGCCATCAGCAGATTGCAAGCCAGAACAGAGACCAGGCTGTTGCCTTTTGCTTTAAAGTTGATAGAAGCATCCCTACGCAGGAGGCTGCACAAGGCCTGGTGACAAGAGTGTGACACATGGAAAGTAACAAAGATTTTGTCAAATCTGCTCGTTTCACTTGGAGAAAACACTGCAGACTTTGCAAAACTGATCTATTACACATCATTCTTCTGGGTATATGTACTGGAAAATAACTGTGTTAAAAGTATTACCTCAATAATTCCTTCAGTAGCAAAAACATTGGGCTTGATTTTGGCCAGAAACATGAGGCTAAGGTAAAGTGTGATGTCGGGCTTGGCTCTGTTCATCTTCAGTTGTTTCACTGCTCCACACAGCAACCCCTCAATGCGATCATCATTTCCTTCTGATTCAGCTGCGTCAATCTCATCCAGCAACACTGCTGGAGACACTGCCATAAAAAAAACAAAAAAAAAAAAAAACAAAACTGAAATTTTCCTTTGTGAGTCGCCAACTGGGGATTTGCTGCCCCATGCTATGTCAACTTTTACAACTCTTTCAGAAATAAAGAGATCTCAACTTTACCTTCAATAGGTACTACTGATGGCTCCTTTATCGAGGGCGATATAGCTCTCTTGTCCACAGCAGCAACATCAGCGAGTCGTCCCAGGGCGCTGACTGGAGGGGTGGTGGATAGTTTGGGTCGCTTGGCAAGGGTGGACAGCCCTGATGAGGATGGCAGAGTGGAGGAAGTCTCTCTCTTACGGTCAGCAGGTAAACCTGCGGATGCTGTCTTCAGGAGGACAGCGGGGGCCTTCGGCTCTCCTGCCTGGCTCTTAGACCCAAGAGCAATGAAATCCCCTGTAGGAGGATGGCCTACAAAAATGCAGATGTCACAGTTTTACTTTCTTCAGCTTAACTACTATTCAACATGGAACACTCAGGTAATACTGGGTTTGGCTGTAAAAGAAGTCATACCTGATGGTTTTGCAGCACTGGGGCGCCTGAGAGTTGTAGGCTTTGGACGATTCATATTTCCTTACACAATCACAATCAAAGTGGATCGGAAGGCATTACCTAGGTAAGTGTAGCCTGTGTATGACAAAACAATGAACACAAAGTTAGTAACTATAGCTAAGATAACAGCTAACAAAAAAAATAGTATTTTAGGACCCCAAATCTCTACAACTAATAACTTGGCAAGGGATATAACATTGACAGTGCGGATGAAAATTAGCGGGAGGATGTGTTCAGTGTCATTTATCACTGTGAATGCTGTTGATAACATTTGTACAACACACCGGTCAAAAATACTAGGCTAACAACAAAAAGTATGGCTAATGTAGCTATTAGCACGACGTTAAACGTTAGCACTGACAACTAACAGGAGTTCGATTTCCATTTAACTTAAATCCAGCATGGCTCGCTTGATTAATATGTTGAATAAGAGTCACACTGATTAACCTGAACGATGTACATCACACAAAAACATTCATTTACCGCCTCAAAGCTATCAGACGGACTGAGCCATGACGGCTCCTTCTTCCCTGGACTGAAATAATTTGCTAACAACCGTAAAAGTCCAAAGCGCCACCTACCGCCAGGGAGTATCAAGTACACTGTACTCGAAGTTTTTGTCATTTCTCATCGCTACGTTGAGCCTCACATCTTGCTCGTCGTGGCGTATACTAATTTGCTCTCTTTCTTTTAATATTTTGCTAGCCTGGTACTGCATTTCTGCCGGTGTTGTGCCAAAAAGTGATCGTCTGCCAAAAAGTGATTTCCGGTATTTGCCAAAAATTGATTGTTGGCATTTAAACTGTTGTAAATGAGTTGTTGACCTATAATCTGCCAAACCTATCTCAAACAAATCGGTCATAAATGATATCAAGTCATTTTGAGCCAGAAAGAACATTCCTGTCACAAGGTAGAAGCTGCAATCAGTTTTTGGCAAAGTGACTTTTATATATCCTTTATTTATCCAGGTAAAAAGTCTCATTGAGTTTAAGTGTCTTTTTCAAGACAGATCTAGCCAAGAGGGCAGCAGAAATTGCAACAAATATAACATAACAGTTTTATAAAGATATTTTAAGTGGACAAAAAGAACCAGATTGATTATAACGTAGAACACAGAGTAGGCGCAATAATACAGTCATAAGGATACCTGCAAAACAGGTAATTTATTTTATATATAACCCTTCGTAAATCCTGATGACTACAGCCTATTTACCAATATAAGCAAAGATATTAGACATAAAAACACATAGAAACATCAGAAATCAGTGTTGGCAGACGACCAATGATAGAAATGTACTCTGTGAATTTTGCCTGAATTTTAAAAATGTTTTACTTTGAATTTTTTTTTTTTTTTTTTTTTTTTTTTTTTTTTTTAATTGCTCCTTGGTTTTCCCATTTAGCCTCAGCTGGTAAGTGGTAAGACCAGTGGACTTAAGTTTAGTGCTGATTAGACCAATGGATCAGCGTGCTTTGTCCAGCATCCCACAGTGTTAATTTGGCTTTTAGATGATAATTCCTCACCTCTTAACTTGAAATAATGGATTCATAAATCATTTCCCACAGAGCCAGGTTGTCACTTCTAAATAGTGGGTTGAACATTTTTATGTAGGTCACTTTGTCTTTGGGTGAACCAAATAATGGAAAGCCCTTACTGCACTTTAGGTAGATATTTTAAGAGTCTGTAGCTGTGCAAATTACTCTCGTTGTACAGTATTTTCTGTGATGGGAACAGACGTGTGGAGACTTGTGTAACTGTAGCCATACCACAGTGGTCTCCAGTGGTCAGCGTTTATTGATTGTTGCAGGCCTTTCTAACCTCTCGACCAGTCAGTGTGTCCATGGACTCTATAACTCTTCTCCCTCCTGACCGCCCATTATTGATGTGTGTGTTGTAGATGTGAACCATACCACTTCAACTTTCTAAAGTTAACTCTGTTTATTCCATCAATAAAACAGTAAGTAGGAAATAACAGTTGAAAAGTCTTATTTACAGACAGTATGTAAAGACAGTGCCTGCATGCCTCTCAATGTAGGAGGCAGCTGTGTCCCATTTGTGAAAAATGCAAACACACAGTGGATTTAAAGCAATCCATGTACATAGATTTAGCTCGAATGTTGCAGATTTCTTGGGAACATCAGTTGGCTATCACTTAATAGAGAACCATATAAATGAGCTGTCAAATGTTCATTTTTAAGTGGTTTTAACATGCCACATAACAGATGTGTCTTTATTTTTCTAGATGTTTTACTGCTTTGTTAATCACATTACTTTTCCCAGTCACTGACTGAATGTATCTTGTACCTTTAACACTATATGGTATAGCTTACAAATTTTAGTTTATCATTTTAAGGATATTAAATAAGTCACCAACTAGGGATGCACTGTTGTGTAATTCTGGGCCAACACAGATGTTCAAAAGAATGAACAATTTCACCAATAACCACTATTTATATAAGCATTTATTGTTTTTAGTAGGGATGTAACAATATCAAAATCTCACAATACAATAATACCTCAGTAACAAGCCCATAGTACGATATTTATTGCAATAAAAGAAAAATGAAGACTTTGGGGGCGAGGGTTCTTTTATTTAAACCATGAACAACTGAAACAGGACCATCCAGTGTTTTCAGTTTTCATATGTAGTAACAAGGAAAAAATAACCTAATCCTGCAATAATCTACCTCATAGGTTAAGTGCAAAAAACAAAGTCAAGTCAGTTTGTAACAGGAACATCCAGTAAAAATAAAATAGCCTGCTTTACTGCATTGTCTGGACCCAGACAATGAGCAGTTGAAATAGGAGCAGGTTTCTCTTTCAGTATGGCTGTCTTCATTTAGGCGATGGTGTTTGAGTCCTCATCGCACCATGCCGTGCTCTCCTGTATCATGCATTTGAGGGGCGCGACAACAGAGACTGCTGGTTGAGATTCATTACACAGCATAGTGGTTGCTCTTTTTTTTTGAACGGTCTGACAATAGCTTTGCAGTGTTCTCGGCGTCTACAATGTCAGCTGCAGACAATTTCATACTTGCCTACATCCACGCCCTTGCCGCACCTGCGTCTGCCATTTTTGCTGTTCTGCAGGCGTGCAAAGGATGATGGATGCGCATGGGATGATGGTCTCTGTAGATCCAATTCAGTTTCAATTCAATTCAGTTCAATTTTATTTATATAGCGCCAATTCACAACAATAGTCGCCTCAAGGCGCTTTATATTTTAGGGTCAAGACCCTACAATATTAGACAGAAAACCCCAACAGTCAGACGGCCCCCTGTGAGCAAGCACTTTGCAACAGTGGGAAGGAAAAACTCCCTTTTAACAGGAAGAAACCTCCGGCAGAACCAAGCTCAGGGAGGGGCAGCCATCTGCCATGACCGGTTGGGGGTGGGGGGGAAAACAGAAGAGAGCAGAGGGAGACAGGACAAAAGAGAGGGAGAGAGAGACAGAGTTTAATAATAGCTAATGATTAAATGCAAGTGGTGTATAAACACATGGAGAGTGAAAGGAAGTGATGAAGAGGAAGTGCTCAGTGTGTCATGGGAAGCCCCCAGCAGCCTAGGCCTATTGCAGCTTAACTAAGGGATGGTTCAGGGTCACCTGATCCAGCCCTAACTATAAACTCTATCAAAAAGGAAAGTTGTAAGCCTAATC
>VUQI01061151.1:3000-14157 GCA_015106735.1 Paratilapia polleni
CCCCCCCCCCCCCCCATCCAATAAGATGTTTGTATTTATTTTAACTGAAGTAAAAGCTTCATATGTGCTCATGTCTGCATCGCTGCACTGTATGTGTTACATGCAGAAACTTTGCCTGCCACGTCGCCTGTGCAGTAAACAGCCGTGTTAGGCATAGTGTCACACGTGATTTGTGTTTTCCAGTCAGGAGTGTGCTGTGTGTGCTAACCACCTATTTAACTTGCTTCTAATTACACACTTAAAGACGTAATTAGGCCTGCTTGTTCCACTGCTACACACAGAGATACGACAGTAGGCCACATGAAGGCACTCTGGAGAGAGAAGGGTTCACACATGGTCAAGCAAAATATGCAAACGCACATGCATTTTAATGAACATACATAAACCTAGCATGTTAACAAATGTTGTATAATTGGTTGTTACTGTGGTGTGGGTTTAGATGGCAGAAAATGCTCATCATATTGAAATAAATTTTAAAAAAGCACATTTGTAAGTACAGATACTTTTTTTTCATTACTTTCACAACACGTGGATATAGTGTTCATCAGAAAATAATTTAATACATTATTAGGAAGCACAATCATCAACATTTAAAATACATTAAAACACCAGTTGGGCAGAAGTTTTCCAATCAGCAAAATGATGTACTGTTTACTAGCATATTTCTCATGTTCGTCTTCATTTTTACATGTTTGGTCTACTAGCAGCATTTCTTTTTTATACATGCCAGAGATTATTTAATTGAATGTGTGCTGTCTGTTTTTTTTTTACACCTGGAATAATAGATTTTTGGGGGCCAGCAGAAGCACATCACAACTCCCTACCTAGTAGACACAGAGCAATATTAATGCTCTCATTCATTTGGAGCTATGTTTTTGGCTCACTCTCTTTCTCTGCTCCTTGCTGTTCGGCAGGTAGCAGCCAGCTTTCTCTGAAAGAGCAGTAAGGCAGAATCAGACAGTTAACTTGTGGGCCCTAAAAACCAAAATAATGAGCTGAGAGATGCTAAAGCGTTCCACAGAACTAAGAGAAAGTGAGATAATTAAAAGCTACCCCTTTGACTTTTACACACATTTCATCTATTGCAAACCTAAAAATATTGAAAAAAGCAGATTTGAGTATTTAGCTCTTTTAGCCAGAATATCTAATATCTAACAAACTGCTTCAGTCAGCATGCCTATGCTGAGGTGCACTTTATACTTCCGACATCCTGCTTAGTGTTCCCTCCTCCTCTGTTCCCTCTTTCTGAATGACACTCTCAGAAAAAAAAAATGTTACTGCCTTTAAAATAACCAAAAAAAGTTAATAAATGTGATCAAAATAAAGATACAACACTCTGGGAAATCACAGACAGAACTGCACAGACGCACCTAATCATTACCTCAACAAGCATGGTGGGGCTCCGAGGCACTGAGCTACAAGAAGAATGAGGCACCAGCCTTCGTCTGAACCTTGAGATATAAGCAGTGTGTGTGTGTGTCTCTGTGTTTGTGTGTGTGTGTTTAGCAGCCCTCACTCTCTCGCTGGCTGCTGCTTAAGAATCCAGTCACATCTCTTGCTAGCAGGCAGGCAGTAAGGCGCTTTCACGCTCACAGGTTTGCTTTGGTTGGGTCTAATACCCTTTCTCTCTCTGCATAGTGTGTGTGTTGTGCGTGTGTGTGTGCGTGTGTGTGTGTGTGTGTGTGTGTGTGTTGGCTCTCGGCGGCACTGATAAACCCACTTAGACTTTCCCCTGATCTGTTCGCTCTGGGCTGGCAGCCCCCTGCCTTGGCTGAAACACACAAATACACACACACACACGCACGCACACACACATACTCAGAGCCCTCTGCTTTAGTTGCTAGCTGATCTGTGACGGCCTGCCACTCAAATGCAGCTCCGTTGAGACATTGCACAAAGGAGGAGAGGAGGCTGGGATAGGAGGGAGGAAGGGGAGGAGGGAGAGGAGGTGGTGGTGGTGGTGGTATTGGGGTGTGTGTAAGAGAGAGAGAGAGAGGGAGAGAGAGAGAGAGAGGGGGTATCAGTGTCTTTCTTTCGGGTGCCTGCTAGCTCCCACTCTCTGGCTGTCTCCTTATCTCCCTGCTCCTCACTCTCCTCCAACTGACTGGCTTTGGCAGCTGCTCCTCACTCCCCAACTCGCCTCCCTTTTCCTACACCCCCACCCCCCCATCCCCATTTCTTCCTGTCTTTATTTTCCTACCTGACCAAATGTCAGTTCATCTCTCTCTCTCTCATTTACCTTCTCAAGACAGGAAGACTTAGCGAAAGATGAAAGAGAATGAAAGAGAGGCAGAGCGCATCATAGAGACAACCTGCAAAGGCATTTGACGAGAAAAAAAAAAAAAGATACTGTATGAAACAGGAAAACATGGTTCGTTGAGGGAATGCATTGAACAGACCAAAAGAAAAACAGAGGGAATAAGAGAGAGTGGAAGAGCAGGTAAAAAGCAGTGCTTGTAGCTGTACACTTTTTGTGCGTGTCCTAGCTGTGTCGCTGGAATGCAGCTAACATACAGTAATAATCCAGCCAGCAGCTTCCAGGGTTTGAAAAGCCCCCAAATACACACAGTATACTATAGAACCTGGACAAATTCATTAAAAACTATCTGCATGTCTATATTTAAGGCATGCTTATATGTATTAAAGCTTTTTAATGTTAACAATGAATCAAATTAATAAGCGGAGTCCTTGTAATAAATTATCACTATCTCTGGCTGCGGTTACATGCGCACAATATTTGATTCTAATTGAAGATTTCAGGTCGACTGTTCAGGGATATACAGTATCTTTTTAATACAGTCTGGTGTTTGCATCTGTAAACACACTTAAAAATTAAAAACAAGAACAGTGAGACAAGTGCCTAAAGGTGATAAATAAGAGATGCATATGTCTTCCTCAGCTGCCAGCTTATCTCTCTGACACTGCTTGATCAGCTCCCTGTAGATGGCTATCTTTTGTCTGTTGAAAATAGTAGTTGCTAGAGTTTGTAGCCTATTTAAAAAAAAAAAAAAATGGAAGAGAAAGAGCTCAGTTCAGAAGCTGCCGTTTTTCTAAAAGGCCAGAAGCATACCTCCCCGCGCATTTACGTCAAGAAGGAGGGCACGCCCAGAAAGAAAGCAGCCAGCAACTAGCAGGTCAAATTGTTCACATGATAGGACGTTTCTTCTTATTGGTTTATGAAAAAAGGTTTATTTCACCCCTCTCGAAGCCACTGAAATTTCAGTTGATTTGGGCCTGCTTTTCTGCTTAAGGTGTTTATATGGAGTGGATAACAGCATATTTCAATTCTCTTCTGTTTGATGCCGGGCGTTTTAAAAATATTACAATAGATGAGAATACTAGTCTGCATGTAAACTTAGCCAGTATGACTCAACTGTAGTTTAAGTGATACAATTCCTCCTTCCTTCTTTCATTTAATGAAAGTATATTACCTGCCTAACAAACATGCAGATAGTTCTAATAACACAGCGGGGCTAAAGAACCCGAGATCTCCCTTGTGAGTTGGTAGAGACCAAAATAGAGTGATGCATGAATTTACATTTACATTTGTCAATGAAAAATATTCCTATTCACACAACTACAGCCCATTTAGAGTCAACAACAAACCTAACATGCATGTCTTTAGACTGTGGGATGAAGCCAGAAAACACGGGCACTGGGAGAGCACGCACATTAGAAAGGCCTCAGCTTACTGTAGTTTTGTTATAATTAATATATTTTAAAGTGAATCACTGCTTTGTCGGGAATGTGTAAATAGGCATGTTTGCTAATACCAACTTTATAAGGTGATAATATGTCAGTCGTGACTTTGCCTCCATGTGGCCCGAGCAAATTAGCTGTAGTGCATCTTTAAAGGAATAAAAAAAATGGTGCGTCAGGAAAAAATCAATTTTCTCGTCAGCATGTGGCTGCGAAACCAACGTTACAGCAGCTTCTGCTACTGCATTGCATTAAGGTGAAGACTGTGTGAAAGTGAGAAAACAGTGTGTGACAAAACAACTGAGATAATGGAAGCTTCTCTATATGAGTCAGACCAGAGGGAGAGAGATAAAGAAAGATGCAGTGAGACGGCATCGGGAAGGGGAGGACAAATAGCAACAGAAAAACAGGGCAGTGATCCCCAACAAGCTGAGATGAATGACAGGAACGAAGTTGGCTATAAGGCTGAGGTGGAGTAAAGAGACAAAAGATGGAGTTTGTTGTGGAAGAGAAAGAGTGTGCTCAGCAATATGGATCCATAGCCCTGGGTTAGAGAAGACGGAGGGAACTCTTCATCAGCACCTCGACTGCTGCCAATATCGCTGAGTCATCATCGCCCCGATACACAACTGCAGGATTTTTAAAACAAGCCTCTCCCACCATCACCTTTATTATTACTTGCCAGCCTTGTCGTGGTCATTACACAAGATCAAAGTCATCATGTGCATCATGTGCATCATTTACTATGAGAGAAAAGCAAAATATTCACTTTTAAACCACTTTCTGATTGAATCAAACTGTTGGTGGAGTTCATCCCTTTAACTATTCTTCCTAAAGCCTAGTGGGAGATGCCTGGAGCTACTGGGCATCTTTCCCAGTGCCAGCCTCGCACCTGCTCCTGGCAAAAACAGAATAACTATGCAAAACTCTTTTTCACTCTCGCAGACTCCCTCTCCTTCCTTGTTTCCTCTCTCCCTCTTTCAGTTTTTAATTAAACAGAAGCAGAGGGCTGCGAAAACCTGCTACTAATTACACAGCCGCTGCCTCCCTCTCTCTCTCTCTCTCTCCCCCTCTCCGACCTGCTTCTGTTTGCTCCTTTCCTCTCCATTCCCTTCACTTCTCTCTCACTCTGAGCTGAGCTGGAGCTCCGCCAACAGCCTGTGGAATCACTTACCAGCTACCACGACGGGGGAGAGAAGGTACACTTGTCGGCGTATGCACACAAAATGCAAGAAATCGCGCCTTTGTGTGTGCACGCGCACACATAGATGGAGACAAATCCATTCACAAGTCAAAATGTGCAAAAAGCAGGCTTGCAAACACGCACAGGTCACACTCGAGACATCCGAATGTGTGAGTGTGTGTGTGTGTGTGTGTGTGTGTGGCAGGCAAGAGGGTGATCAGCTCCCTAATGAGAGAGAACACTAATCATATTTCACACTGACACAAACACAATCACAACATCTGTATCTAATGTGGTCCGCCCTCTTATTCCTCTCCCCTCTCCTCCAACGCACCTTCAGTGAGCTTCCCTCCCTTTCTCCCCCCCTCTCCATCATCATTCACCTCAACTCCCAGCTTCCCCTTCCTCAGTTACACTTTCTTTTCTCCCATCCTCATCCTCTCTCATCTTTTTTTTTTCCTTTCAGAAGTAATCAAGCAGGGGTGCAGACTGACACCTCTCTCTCTCTCTCTCCTCTTTGCTTCATATCTCCCTCTGTCTCCATTCATCAAACCACATACCTCCTCTTTCTCTCTTTCCATCTTAATACAGAGCTCCCATATTCAAGCTTGCGCTTTCAGGGTGACACTGTAATTTAACAACGGGGTTATCCAATTCGCCACGTGGATAATAATGTACACACACTGCTGCCATGCATCACCTGCAGGTGAGTGTGTGAATAAGAGAAAGCAAAAGATGAAATGAGTGAAATGGGAGGGAAACAACAGCACAGATAACATAAAGACAAGTGTAGCGTCACATCCACAGAGGAAACACACAGTAATAGCTGTGAGCTGTGTCGGACAGAGGAGGGAGTGATAAAACGGGAGTGGTAGCTTGATGATAAGAGGAAGAGGGAGCAGATAGAGAGATTGCAGCTTTAGCTAAAGTAGCTGGACAGCAGGAGTGGGCGGGACACAGAAGCCCCCTCTGCTGCAATCAAGCCTCTGTCACCATCTGGACGCCATTTTAAAACCATCAGCTCTGGCTCCCCATGTAAACAAGGGCGCGACCCCAAACATGCTCTCCTCTCTAAATGGGCTCTTTCTGGCATCTGCAGACCCCAAAATGGCTGACTTTGTGGGGTGAGAATTGGAGCCAGAATGGCCGACTGATGGTTTTACAGGGGAAGGCGTTGTGTTCTTTTTGTGCAGCATTTCTGACTGTGTACAAAAGATGTGAAGTTGTCCAGAATATGCTATTCATATTGCTGAACCGATGCAGGAGGCTACATGAGGTCTGGTTCATGTACTGGATTTTGAATTTTATTCGTCGTTTTGTCTGTAGAAAAATAGACAAAATAAGGAAACAGGTTCTTGATTATCAGAACCACATGCCAGAACCAAGTAGCTATTCCTATGGACTTTACAGTAATTGAAATTAACCTAACATCATACAAAGATTATCAGATGATTTATATGCAGCCTTGATCTAAAAGGTAGTTAAATTCTCTCCATTTAGTCAATAATAACAGTTAAAACCTCAAATAATTTATTTTTCATTATAATTTGACATTGACTTTCACAGTTAGTTAATAAACAGTAAAAAGGCCCCGGCTGACACCTTCAAATAACCAGTTTTATCTAGCCACACTTCAAAATCTAATGTCTAATCATAACGGGCTGGGAAGACCAACAAATACTGATTACTGAGAAGCCAAAACCGTTTAATTAATTAAACAGTTTTTTAATTTCAGATGACTTATCATGCAGCATGCACTGTTTAGTTAAGTAATATATAGTACCAACTTTCACTGGTTAAATTGCAGTAATGTACTGGCAGCTAGATTTGCCAGCATTAAACTCATATTTTAGTGTGTTTTACTTACAGTAAAACAGTAAAACACTGTCATCTAATGTGTTTCCATTATAATGTTATCAGAAGCAGTTTACTACTGCAAGATATAACTGCACTTGCTTGTCCATGTACCCTGATTCACTTTATTGTCTTTCTTGAACTAAGACAAGATATCAGTCTTTGTCATAAATTCCCTACTCCTCAAAATGTACTGCTATGGGAATGCTGTTGTATTCAGCATTTTAACACACACCCTGAAGGTGAACGTTGGACCGAGTTGATAAATCACTACAGGAGTCTTGGCCGGGATGGGCCATTGATAGCTAAACCTTAGTATTGGAAATGACATCGCACATCCACAACAGTCAAAGCCTAAACACAACATAAGTGAAATAAACATGACAACACCACTAAATTAATGATTTCAACTTAAATGTTTACATTCCACTCAGTCCCTGCTTTCACCGAAGAAAAAACACTCTGGAGTAGCTCGTTGGTAATATTTTTTCCTCAAAGACACCAGCACTGCTAGCGTTCACCTGTGTTTATAGAGAATAGTACATTACTGTACAAAATTTCCAGTATTTTTACGGCTGTTTGGTACGCTGCACTGTTGTATAACTCCCTTAGAAAATAACTGTTTTAGAACAGTTTTTTTCGATATGTGTACAGACTGACAACATAGAGCCACCTTTTTCTCAAAAATAAATGTTAGCTATTGTGGCCTTCCCACCAACAGGTTAACTTTAATTGGCATTTAGATTAACACAAACAAACACGCAAACAAGCATTATGAATGGCAGATTATCGAGAATTATGATATGCTTACATGGGTGTGGGACACAGATAGAGAGATAGAGTCTATGACAGTGAAAAACAGAGGGAGCACGTCAGGGGGATGTGTGTATTCCTGTGGGAGGTTGTGTGCGTGTGTGTGTGAGTGAACATGTGTGTTTGCGTGCCTCAGAGAGAGAAACAGTTGAAGATCTGATGCAAAGTTCAGACGCATGCACACACATGTGCACGCACACACACAGAAACATATCGCAGGCAGCAGAATGATAATGACATGGAAATGATATGGTAATGATATGGTAATCTGGCAACATTATTCTGCCCACCAGAGACTAGGAGAGAGAAGAACCTGCCACACACACACACACACACACACACACAGAAACACACACACACAGGACAAGCAGAAATCTATGCACTGACATGGCAGAGAGTCAGACCAGTGTGGGGGAAGCTGTGTGATGTTAAACTGTTAATGGTGGAAGGACGTGTCTTAGGTGTGTTTTGCTATTAATACCTTGTTGGTTACACACAAGATTGTTAGCAGTAACCTGTAATTTACTACAAATTTACTACTACAACTACTAATTTACTGCAAAGTGTACCATTTCATTCCAAACTTGGACTGAAAATCCATGCTATTGTGCTGCAAAGTTCCTCCTAGTATTTTGACAAAAAATTCAGTTCAAACTCAAGATCAAGTTACGACTTTTTCTAATTACCCCCGATGGCATTTCCAAAAAAACTCAAGTTGCAATAAAAAGAAGTGCATGAGATGGAGCTCGAAGTTTGTGAAAGAAGTTTCTGTTAAGCTGCAGTGCCTAAGGTTAAGGATAAGCTATCATCCTAAATACACACACACACACACACACACACACACATGCACACATACAGAGAGACAGGGAGGAATGTGAGAGAACATATGCAAACTGTAGGAGAAGAAATAAACCTAAAAGCATCAACATAAAGATGGCCATAAAGCACTAATAGATCATTTATTAGACAGAATACAAGTTTCCAGAACGAATACAACACCGCCACCCTCTGGAAAAACCTCTCCACTACAATATTTACAATGAACAGTATATGCAATATATTGACTGTACAAAAAAGGCAATTAACTATAACTGGGAGGTAGGTAAAACATTTTTCTTTCAAAGCATGTTGGTTAATACACACAAACACACACGTGTGTGTGTAAGCTGTTTTATCCAAAAACATAATTTTTTTAAATATATATCACCTATATCTAGCTAATAAAATAAACACTTTAACCTAATATCAAATTTTTCTTGAGGTGTCTTGACTTTGATGAGTTTTTGGTGAACTTAAGAGAAGAAGATTATAGTCTTTTGATAACTTTGTTTTCAAATGTACTTTAAGGATTAAACCTGCAAGAGTTCATTTCTGTGTAACATTTTCCAACTTTTACCAAAAAAGTATGCAAGATTTGAGTCATCTGTGTAAAAAAAAAAAAAAAAAGATGATTTAAATAATTTGTGTAAAAGCAGTTATTCGTGTCTTTTGTGTAAAAAGAGGAAGGGAAAGGAAATATGTCAGCAGACTGTAAACAAGATCCACTGGACATAAAAGTTCACCTGGAAGCTGTAGCTTGAGTCACATACCAGTTTCTTACAGAGTATCTTGTTATCTTCCTCTTTATTGTTTATTGCTGAAATTAACCTGTTATCACTAGATGCTCACGTAAAAAGCCGTAAAATGTCAGGTAAAATGAAATCAAACCTGATTCTGAAACTAAAATCTTCTTTGCCAGCATCACTATCCCTTCTTTCCTTTCCTTTCTGCTTCTTGCTTCCTCCCTAGTTGTCAGTGTTTCCCTTGCTGCTCCTCTTTAAGTGGCTGTGATTGACAGGTGGGCTATATCCATGCAATATCACCCAGCGCACGTTCCTATTCCCTCCTGGAGCCTTCATCCGCCGGTCAAATTAACCTTTCGTGCCAACGGGAGGGGGCCCTGCGTGGGCCAATCAGCAGGTGATTAGGCCGGGGGTGGGAGGGGTTGGGGGTCACTGCGATGGGGCCATCGCAAGCCTGATTGGTTTCAATCAGCGACCAGCCGCAAGGACAGCTGGGAGCTGAGCCGCAGTGAGCGCTAATCAACGCGTCCCACAGTGAGGCATGAACAGTCACTATACACATACACACACACACAAGCAGATTGATGTTGGTGTATACACACAGACAACACTTACCTCTCTGTGTGTACACATTCACACAGAGACAAGAAACACACACAAATACACACAGCAGGACATGGGATGCAGAAATGAACAGTCAAGACCACAACAGATAAACAGAAAATCCCATAATGGAAAGCCAGAGAAAAAAGAGAGAGAAAGAGGTAGAGAGAGGGGCACACTCAGAGCAACCACAGAATCTCACAGTAAATTGAATGACTAATTGCGTTGGATTTGTTAATTTGACCACTGGCGCATCAGATAGGGGCCCGTGACATTGATTAGAAATGGTCTGTCCTACAAACCGAGACAACAAATCTCATGTGATGTTTCAAATGTGGAACAATCCAGATTCGCTCCGCTGTGGCTGATGTTATGGTGATTCTTGTTCAAATATCATAAAGTACACTGCTGACCAATCACTGAGCAGATGAAAAGGAAAATGTCACAAAGAGCATATTATAGTTTCTCTTTGGTGGGCTGAAAGTGGAGAGGACACACTGATCTGCTCTGGTTTTTCTGTTTATGACAGCTCTGAGCTACAGAAAAGAGCAAAACTCACCATCAGGTACACCTGTTCAACAGCTTGTTAACTCAAATCTCTAATCAGCCAATCACATGGCAGCAACTCAGTTCATTTAGGCATGTAGACATGGTGAAGACGACCTGCTGAATGTCAAACCGAGCATGGGGAAGAAAGGTGATTTAAATGACTTTGAACGTGGCATGGTTGTTGGTGCCAGACTGGCTGGTCAGAGTATTTCAGAAACTGCTGATCTGCTGGGATTTTCCCAAACAACCATCTCTAGGGTTTACAGAGAATGGTCTGAAAAAGAGAAACTATTCAGTGAGCAGCAGTTCTCTGCTTTGTTGATGCCAGAGGTCAGAGGCATGAACAGTCAGACTGCTTTGAGCTGATAGGAAGGCAACAGGACCTCAAAACCTCAAAACTCAAACATATATTTCCAGCTTTATTCACAAATATGAAAGAAGGAAGACATATTTTATAATTGTTTCATCTGGAACTGAGTCATTATTGGTTTCGAAAGACTTCTTTTGAACACTGAATACAGGTAACAGATAACAGAAAGATATGCTCTTATATATACACACTCACTGACCACTTCATTTAATACACCTGTTCAACTCCCGGTACTACCAAGGTGTAACTAATAAAGTGGCTGGTGAGTGCATATGTATATTTCTTAGATATGGTCTCTTAGACACATTTACAAAAACATAACAGAGCCTAATCAAATTCAAGTATGTAACAAATTTGTGACGGTAAATCATAACAATGTCATTATGTTGAAAACCACCACCAATAAATATGAATTACAGAAATGCAGAAAGATGCTTACAACATTTAAATTATGTTTTACTTTAAAAAAAAAAAAAAAAAAAAAAATTTTATTTTTTTTTTTTTTTTTAAATTAAAAAACAAAG
>VUQI01061151.1:14177-24492 GCA_015106735.1 Paratilapia polleni
GAAAACCACACAAAAAAAAAAAATAAAAAAAAAAAAAGAAAAAAAAAAAAAAAAATTTAAATTTTTTTTTTTTTTAAAAAAAAAAAAAAAAAAAAAATTTTATTGTCTTGTGTCCTTTTGACCTTCAATCCCCTGACTTTAATCAATCCAGAACAATGAATCAGCAATAATTCTGATGATGCTGCATAAGGATAAATGAAGATAGTGGTGCTTACAGCTAAATGCTAATGCCAGAGTGTGAATATGTTCACAACTAAAGACCATCATGCAATGGGATTAATGCAGCTGCATCAGTAAATTAAAGACTCATGAGTTGGTCACACACTTTTGTAAAGTTTTGTGTCTTAGATGATTGGACATTTGTGATGCCAAAATTTGTCCAAAGACAGAAAAATATACATCCGACAAAGAACCCAAACCCTACTGTGGCGGCGGGGTGTGGTTTTTGGCTCAGCTGTGGGAGGAGAGAGGGGGCAGGTGGTTCAGGGTGCAGTACTAGGGGAGGCTGTGTGGACCACCTGTTACATATTGTCTAATCAGTCTCTCCTATTTATGCAGTAGCACGCTGGGACCAGACAGGTGGGAGCTTACAACAAGAAGGAGAGCTGGCGGCAACTGGAAACACGCTGAATATGAAGGGCAGTATTGAGGCGCACAGCGCCCAACAAGAACCAAGCACCGTACAAGAGAATAAAGAGCACAGTAAGCACTACAACACTTGTGTCCACATGTGGTGTTGGAAACCCACAGTGATTCTGACTTGTTACACCTACCTTTGAGGTAGTTTGTGCTATAGTGGGTGCCTCCAAGACCACATTTTGCCAATTTGGCATACACACACAGGTTCACAAGGTAAAAAAAAATGACAGCTAATCACTCAATGCTAGCATGCTGATATTTATCAGTCAGCTTCAACATCTTAGCGTAGTAACATTTGTTTCTTAACACAACACGCCGTGTACAGCTGCGGCTGATTGGAATATCCTCTTATTATGCAGATATTTGGTCATAAAAAGTGATTAGGAGTCATCCTCTGGTGACCCACATATTCCTGTTCAAAATATCAATTCAATGCATCTAGTTGTAATTTAGTTATTCAGTGTATCTAGTTAAATATGACAAACACTGTCAATTCTTAAAATGTAAGTCTTTGCTTTTTATGTTGTCAGTAACTAAAAATTCACAATGTTTTGATTTTTGACAAATAAGCAATATAGACCAGTTACATTACATGCTTTTGGAAATGATATATTTAAAAAATATATATTTTCTGGCATTTATATAAATGCAAACTGACTGAATCAGAAAATAACAAACTTATTATTAATAAAATGTTGGTGGCCGCCCTAAAAATACTTAAACTGTTACATTTATTCCATTTTGTGCTGCAATTGTAAACATTTCAATGGTGTTTTAACTATTATGAATCATTTTACTGGTGGTGATGGTAAGCTTTTATATCTCTGTAAGGGCTTCTTAGTGTAATCTAGGTTGTTCTGAAGCATGGTTGGCTGTAGGTTCGAGACTGGAGAGAGAGAGCCTGATGACACACTAGACTGCATGGCTGTACTCTGGTCAGTCAGTGGATCTGAAGACAATGACTTTGGCAGTGACTCCATAGCTAAAGCAGGATTTTCGATTCCCTTAGATGACACCCCGTCCTCATTGGCATTGTGACCTGTAGAATAATTCCTAATATCCCAGCGGAACGCTTTCTCTGTGTTTGCTTCTTTCTTGCACAAAATAATGTAGCACTTAGTGAAGAACTGACAAAACAAGATGCCGTAGGCTGAGATGAGGATAACGACCATCTCCACTGCTGGAAGGTACTTGCCTTTGACATTGGCATAAACTGGGCCAAAGATGATCCAGGAGATGAAGTAAATGAGCATAGCAAAGGTGATGAACTTTGCTTCATTATAACATTCAGGCAACTTTCGTCCCTTAAAGGCAACACCAAAGCAGATGAGAGCTAAAAGGGCAATATAGACAAGCATGGCTCCAAATGCTTCAAATAACTTCTCATGGCAAAACATCAGGCCCACATTTTTCTGTGAAAAATCCCATTCCACTTTTGGAGGATCTAGAACAAGCCATATGGCAATGATGGCCACTTGACCTGCCATGCAGGCTGCAATAATGAGGTAAGGCTGGTAAAGTTTCTTCAGCACATGTTGAATGTCGGGGTCAAACTCAAAGGCCAAGATGATCTTAAAGGACTTGACCATGATGCAAGAGACACACAAGGTAAAACTCAAGCCAAACAGCACCTGCCGTGCTTGGCACTGATATTGATTGGGTTTACCACCAAATAATATAACACTGCTAAATGTAATCACAAGTGAGAGAAGGAGAAGGATGCAGATGGGGCCTACAGATGAGCGCACAACAGGGGTATTCCAGTGTGCAAGGAAGATGATCCCAACAACAATGGTAAGCACTGTTCCTAAAGAAGCAAATGACAGCAGCACAATAAGATATTTATCACCCCATTTCAGGAATTCAGTTGTTCTGGGCAAACACTCTGAACTGCCGTTTTGGGAATATTGCCTCTCATTACAACGATGACACGTCTCGGAATCTGAAAACAGAGGACAAAAGGTCCTTATAATATTGAACTTGGATTCAAGCTCCTTGAGCTGTCATTGCAATAGACTGTACAGTATCCGCATTTCAAGACACTTGTTTTAGTTTTTATGTCATTTTACAGTGAATTGATACAAATGGAGTTTGTTTTTTTTGGTGATACACACCGGTGGTGTTGGAATAGTAGTTTTCAGCACAGGGTTCACACTGATAGCAGCAATGAGGCTGGCCCTTAACTGAAGTCTTCCTATAGCCGGACTCACAACTGTCTGTGCACCTGGAAATCACATTTCCCTGAGAAAACAAAGAATCATCATCATGCAAGTTTATTTTATTTACTGACCATTTTTTACAATCTGTATATCATACACCCTCTGTTCTTAGAGACATGGAGTTGTATGCTAATTCCCTCTTTTTTAAAAAAGAAAGAAGCATCGGTCCTCTTCCAGAACATACAGTCATTCAGGTTTCTTGGAAGAGCTCGTTAATATGAGTACTGACTTTGATAAATACATGACCAATAAAATTAATCTACAGGCATGCTGGTGGTAATGTTTACCATATTCAAACTCCTAGGTTAGCATGTTAGCATGCCAGTATTTACTAATTAGCCCTAAACACAAAAGTCTGATGGGTCTGCCTTTAATTTTAAGAGTAACTGGTTGCTTACAAAATCATTAGAAAATGAAGTTATGATCTTTGACAATGCAAGACAAAAAAATCAAGAGATCACCAGTTAATACAATGCAACCCTGAAAGTCTGTACCAAATGCCATGGGAATCAGCAGATTAGGAGATTTCACCAAGAATGACGTATATCTGTCTCAGCGCAGCAGTAGAGTAACATCCAGCTAATCACAAAAGTTGGCAATTCATCTTTTGTGTACCATTAACTTTTTTTAATAACAAAGTGGTCTGGCTTGGCAGCATGTCCATCAATAAATTCATCCTGCTAACATGGACTGTAGATAGTGTGGATACCTAAAAATACAAATAATGAATGACTGATAAAAGAATAACTTGCCAGTGGTTGGCAAATACTTACTAAGAAACTGTGGAGAGTAAGTCTTGCTTCCTGTGAAGTGAAAGTCAGTCTATTGTTTTCTACACTGTAATGAGCTAAAATGTTGTGACAATCTAGAGAATTTGGTGAAGTCTGCTTCCACAGGATGATATCATATCCAGTGTTGAGGTCACCCCGGTCATCAAATGAGTAGCTTTTTCCATCCATGTGGAAATGTGCTTTCCGTAAGGCTTCTCGTAACTGAAATTGCAAGGTGTAGAGAACACTGATTAAAAATGATGTACCTAAAGTTGGCATGACAGACTTCTTACCAAACAACAGCTTGCTTACACATGCAGCAATTACATAGAAATATTAGCATTCATTTAGGGTTGTGTTTCTGGCCACTTGATGAATGTAAGCCTAATGTGTATTCTACTTTTAGCTCTGTTTTGGGTTTCCCCCAAGTTTGAATATTTATATGCTTCAATATTAACAGAAAACACTGAATATAGTTGCTTAGTTTTTAAGAGTTTTCTATTGTGTACTTCAGTGTGTGTGTTTGTGTGTGTTTATGTGAGCGTGTATTTACCTCCAAGGGGTTTAAGTTATTTGTCTTGCAGTCCCTGTCAGTGCAGAGGTCTTTAACTGCCTGTGCTATTGCTTTAACTGCCAACTCAATACTCAACACAGCACATGGATATATCGTTGTCTTTAACACCTCTGATGAGTTCGACTGATGCTTCTTTAAAAAATTAGACAAGAATGTGTTGTTCTTGTGGTGGTTGGGGTCTTCATCAAGATTATCAAGATTCTGCTCAAACTTGGTTGTGTCTCCAGATTTAAGGGTGATCCCAAAGATTGTTCCTACATCACTCAATTTATAAAGGTTTGTATTCAGTACATCAGGTGATTGTGACCAATTGTCACTGGCCAACCAAACTTTCCCTCTGCCTCGAGGATCTTTGAGGAGCTTGTTAAAAATATACATCATATGGTTAGGTTTGGCGAAGGACACGATGACACTGGCATTTTCATGGTCCATGATGCTTTTCACTGTAGAGTTAATGCTCTCTTCGTAGGATTTATCATTTAAAACCTCTGGAAGAACAGAGGTGAAGGCAAAGCAGATGCCCCTTTTGGTTGCGTGGAGCTGGAGACGTTCAAGTGCATAGCGACCATATTCACCATCAGTTGTCAATACACCGACCCAGGTCCACTGGTATTTCTCTAGAATCTTGATAATGGCATGAGTTTGGTGGTCGTCTTCAGGTACGGTCCTCATAAAGCTTGGAAAACGGGTCTTATCACTCAGGAGACCAGAGGTTGCACCATAACTTATCTGCGGAAAATATTACAAAACATTGTCTGGACAAGTGAAACATACATTTCATATTCTGTTTGCATTTATATACTTTATATTATATCAGCAGGCTATTTTCAGATATTCTTTTTACAATTTATGGTGTAATTTAGCAAACTAGTTGCTTTACAGAGCATGATAGCTTCATATTTAATGGACAGCTATACCAATTTAAAAAAAAAATAAATTTGCTGTTCATTGTAGGCATGAATGTAAAATCTGTTATCCAATTATTACTTGCTAATGTTTGGATAATGGATTTTACATTCAGGGCTACATAATAAACCCAAAGAGTCAGTCATACCTGAGGGATGTACTCCAGGTTGAGTTGCCTTGTAACTGCTATGGATATCTCTGAGTAGTAATCACCAATCACGGCCAGGACAGGTGGTGAGGACTGCTGTGCACTATCCCAGTTAGTATTACCTGCAAAAATCCATTCACTGATATAATTACCTGCATTTAAATTAAGATATGCTGAAGGGTTAATATGGAATTTGTCCAAAAAAAAAAACCCAAACAACAACAATAAAATAACGCCTACCCGAGCTTTAAGTCACATCTAATTAAAAATTTTAAAAAGGCACTATTTATGAAAAAAGTGTTTCATAAAATTGTATTTTTTAATTTTAGTAGTTTTAGTTTAGTTCATTGAACTCCATAAATGTGATAGCATTCGGTTGGCACAGTGGTTAGCACTGTCGCAGCAAGAAGGTCCTGAGTTCGAATCCAGGTTGGGGCCTTTCTGTGTAGAATTGGCATGTTCTGTTGCATGTGGATGCCTGAGTGGGTTCTCTGGGTACTCCAGCTGGATGTGAGTGTGAATGTTGTCTGTCTCACTGTGTTAGCCCTGCGATAGACTGGCAACCTGTCCAGTTTCTACCCCGCCTCTCGCCCCATATCAGTTGGGATAGGCTCCAGCCCCCCCATCCCTAAATTGGATAAGCGGAAGAAAATGGATG
Source organism: Paratilapia polleni (assembly GCA_015106735.1). Classification (NCBI taxonomy): domain Eukaryota; kingdom Metazoa; phylum Chordata; class Actinopteri; order Cichliformes; family Cichlidae; genus Paratilapia; species Paratilapia polleni. The sequence goes on from VUQI01061151.1 coordinate 20,092, forward strand.
GATGATAGTATTGAGTATAAAACATATAAAGGTGTTAAAGATCTCTGGATAGATTCTAAATCCTGCTACAGCTTTGTTCTGAACCATTCACCCATGAACCATTTGTTTTAGGCCAGCAGCTCCCAGGCCACGACTTAGACGTGCATGGTATTTTTCTTTTTTTCTTGATAATACTATTTTTTTTTTAATTTATACATTTTAAGTTCCTATATAATGTGTCAGTGTAAAGAAATATAATTTGTGATTGCCATTTTGAATATATTACAATACTTTTATAAGTAAAGTCGTAGGGTCACATCTTACACCGAGTCACAGCAGCTTGTATCCTGTAATGATTTTTCTTTTCACATTTAGTTTGTTAAAATGTGAGCCTATCATCCATATTAAATGTGTTTCATTTCACATTACAGCACTAGATCATGAAAGATTAATTTTAAATTTATATGTGGTCATAGCCAACCTGTGATTACAAATATAACAAAAAGACAAACATTGCCACAAATATAAATGCGGTACAACTTGTAAGAATTTCTGCACAGGCGTCCTTTTTTGTGCCCGTTACATCCCTCTCAATTGATGTACTATGTTCCCCAACGATCCCAAAATTTAATTAGAGAAGTCTACTGTCTATCGCAACAGATTTTTTCAGTCAACAACATGCATTTCTCATTCTGAGTACTCACAGTTTCCCGTCATGAAGGCCTGGGATTTTCTCAGGGCAGTAGTAGCTTCACCACAGGAGTCAAGTATGAGATATCCCAAGGTGAGGTTCCCCAACTCTCTCTTCTGATTTAGCTCTTCCACTGCCTGCACCATTATCAGAGACTGGACCAGCCGAGCTGTGCTAAACCTGTATGATACAATCAGATATATTATATACAAATATACCCTAATATAATACACACAATCACACTTAGTGCTGATGAGTAGCAACACATATACAACATTATATAACCTGTCACAGGTCCGGTTTTCACTGCCATCATGATTCTTAGTGACTTTAACACTTTCATGAATCGGGAACAATCCTCCAATCATGATATCGCCTTTAGCTGTGGCCTGATCGAAGCATTTCGTACCAAAAAAGTGGTGTGTTAAAACTGAGAAAAAGATATAGAAGCTGAAAGAATGCTTCATCTTCTTCTTGTTGTGTGTCTTGTTAGCTGAAATCTTCTTCAATGAATCTCCAAAAGCATCACTTGTGTATATCTCACCAGAGCTATGAATAAACCTACTACTTATCATCTCTCTCATCTTTTTTTTTTTTTTTTTTGACGTCACTTACGGGAATGGAAATGAAATGTGAAAATATTGTCACCATCTTCCTGGTAATTATTGTGATAAATCTGACAGTGGTTAGATATATATAGAAAAAACATATGAATTATTTGGACATCTGCTGTAGTTTTGTGATACAGCTCATATCCACTTTGTACAGAGAACTTTGGTTACAGTTCAGTAGAAGCATGATCAATGACAGCGCTATTATATAACACTGACACATTATCCATCTGAAACTTGGCAAGAAGAAAATGTAAGGGATTTCCCCATGAGGCTTAAAAATTATTCTATGGCACCTAAAGGGAGTAAGAAGGCTCTGGCATCCATTTCTTAATTGCTGTGTTAACTGTAAGGTCTTTACCCTAAAATATAAAGCGCCTTGAGGCGACTGTTGTTGTGATTTGGCGCTATATAAATAAAATAAAATTGAATTGAATTAATGTCTGTCTGTAGCTATATTTAACCAGGTAAAAGATTTGTTGCATACACCTCTGCTTTACATGCATTTCCTAGGTCTGTGATGGCTGCTTTTCTCACTTTCTTGTCGTAACAAAACCCAAGAGTGTTACAAAATAATACAGGAAGACTTAAAATTAGCATTAAGCTATTCCACGGAAAAACTTGCTATTGAAATAAATGCCAAATGAATATATTCAACATGTTAAATAAAGTTACAAATTATGCAAGCATAGTAAGTATCTAAGTTTATTTAATCAAGCACAATTTAGAAGTTCAAAGGTTTTTTGATACTCCACTCCATTTAATATTTTTACTACATTTATTTGACAGCTGCTGTTGATAGTAACTTCGAAGATTTATAATTGTGTAGTTACACATTTTCTTCCGCTTATCCAATTCAGGGTCATGGGGGGCTGGCGCCTATCCCAGCTGCCATGGGGCGAGAGGTCGTTAGAACCTGGACAGGTCGTCAGTCTGTCACAGGTCACATTCACACCTACAGCCAATTAAGAATCACCAGTTAACCTGACATGCGTGTCTTAGGTCTGTGGGAGGAAGCCCAAGTACCCGGAGAGAACCCATGTAAACACAGACAGAACATGTAAACTCTGCACAGAAGAGCCCCAGCCTGGATTCTGCGGTGAGGCAACGGTGCTAACCACTGCACAACCATGCCACCCCAATAAAAACTTGTCACACAGTAATTCCTCAACAGTAATGTGTCATATGCTCTGACATTCCCAAGTGGCACAAAATGCGTCACCTACTTTCATTTCTGATTACTCATTGATATACTTTTATTTAGCAGTTTTGCAACTTTATTAGGTACACCTTGCTAGTACCAGGTTGGATCCCTTTTTTGCCTTCAGAACTCCTTAATTCTTCATGGTGTGTTATCCTGCTGAAAGCAGCCATCAGAAGATGGTACACTGTGGTCATAAAGGGATGGACATGGTCAGCAACAATACTCAGGTAGGCTGTGGTGTGGAACAATGCTCAGTTGGTACTAAGGGGCCAAAAGTGTGCCAAGAAAATATCCCCCACACCATTACACCACCAGCTGCTTGAACCACTGATACAAGGCAGGATGGATCCATGCTTTCATGTTGTTCATGTTAAATTCTGACCCTACCATCTGAATGTTGCAGCAGAAATTGAGACTCATCAAACCAGGAAATGTTTATCCAATTTTCTATTGTTCAAATTTGGTGAACCTGTGTGAATTGTAGCCTCAGTTTCTTGTTCTTAGCTGACAGGAGGGGCACCTGGTGTGGTCTTCTGCTGCTGTATCCTATTTGCTTGAAGGTTCAACATGTTGTGTGTTCAGAGATGCTCTTCTGCATACCTTTATTGTAACAAGTGGTTATTTGAGTTACTTTTCCCTTCCTATCAGCTCAAAGCAGTCTGGCAATTCTCCTCTGATCTCTGGTATCAACAAGGCATTTTCACCCAGGGAACTTACGCTCACTGGATATTTTCTCTTTTTCAGACCAACCTCTGTAAACCCTAGAGATGGTTGTGTGGGAAAATCCCAGCAGATCAGCAGTTTCTGAAATACTCAGACCAGCCTGTCTGGCACCAACAACCATACCACATTCAAAGTTGCTTAAATCACCTTTCTTCCTCATTCTGATGCTCGGCATGTAGACAGGTCGTCTGAATGCATTGAGTTGCTGCCATGTGATTGGCTGATAAGATATTTGAGTTAATAAACAGTTGAACAGGTGTACCTAATGAAGTGACTGATGAGTGTATAAGAAAACTTCTCATATGCTATTACTACTTTTAGTCAAGTAAAGGATAATTCTCCCAGTTTTCATCTTAAAATAGGGTGCTAAAATCATATTGCACCAAAGTGGTAGTATCAAAGCATATCTGAGGTACTTGTGCTTCATTTGAAAAATTCTGTCTGTTGTTACTTCACAATGCTACTCCACTGGGTTACATTTCAGAGGGAAATGCTTTTTCTAAATTTCTTAGACAGACACACAACTACTTCATTTAAATTAAAAAAAATTATAATGAAAACTTTAGTAAATACCACCAATCTGCTGAATGCATGTGTTTGATCCTATATGTACATTTAAGAAAGCAACATTCTGAATGTAAAACCTTTATCCATTAAGTAACTTAGTAGTCAAACATGACAACATTTAAGCAAATGTTCACATTCTGAAATCTCAATATATTTTAGCACCTATACCAGGGGTATTCAACTAAAATTTAAAGAGGTCCAGTTTGAGAAAATTTCTTGACGCAAAGTACCGGAAGATCATAATGTCTAACTGTTTAGCGTAATATATTTTTAAATAGCCTAGTAGTTATATCAACATCTGCATGTAATCAATACCTGTCAAATCAAATGAATTCAGTACAATTCAAAAACCTTTTGACAATATTTATTGTCACGTAATATAGAGCTGAATACACAGCTCCGGAAAAAATTAAGAGACCACTTCAAAATTATCAGTTTCTCTGATTTTGCTGTTTATAGGTATATGTTTGAGTAAAATGAACATTTTTGTTTTATTCTATAAACTACTAGTATTCTATAACTCCCAAATTCCAAATACAAATATTTTCATTTAGAACATTTATTTGCAGAAAATGAAAAATGGTCAAAATAACAAAAAAGGTCCAGTGTTTTCAGCCACGTACAAG
>VUQI01061152.1:0-11898 GCA_015106735.1 Paratilapia polleni
GTCATCACAACTCTGTAGCTGCCCCTCATCTCTGGCTCCACCCACCAGCTCCGCCTCCACTCCGAACGCTGGGGTTTGTCCCCTGAGCGACCCCTCCCATCTCCTCCCTTCTCCTCCCATTGGTCCACCCCTCTCCTCCCCCCCTCCTCCGTCATCACTCCTCTCTGTCCCCTCTCTTCCTCTTCCTCCATCCTCTGTCCTCACTGCGAGTGTGTTTGAATTAGAGGACGAAGACGGAGAGGAAGAGCGTTTGGAAGCACATGCTCCCTGACAGGAGAGAGGGGGGAGGCTCGGGTTCTTCCTCCCCTCTTTTCTCCCCACAGCTGGAGGAAAAGATGTGAGAACCACAGAGGACTGGAGGACCACCTGACTGTCTGTGTGTCTGTCTGTCTGCCGGCATGCTGAGGAAACTGGTCTGCAGGCGGATCTGCTCCTGTAAGCTGCTCTTCCTCTGGAGTATATCAGAGAGAAATAGTGGAGGCTGTGATCAATGATGAAGGAGGGAGGAAGGGGGCAAGGTGTGGTGTGAGCATGGCTGTGAATCCAGGAGCAATGTGTCTGATTTGTCTCGTATGTAAACACAGCAGGATGGCCTCTCCTGGCCTGCTCTCTGCAGGATTGTTGTGTGGACAATGCACAGGAAGTGATGTCTGTCAGGGTTCAGGTCAGGAAGCTGCAGAAACTGGAGTGTGACGAGTAAACACTGAAAACTTTTAATCTGCTGGTTTGTGTTCAGACCTGTTGGTGAGAGGAAGGACGAGCTGATAAAACTCAACCCTTCAAGGTTAAATTTGATGTGAAAGGCTTCATTTTGTGGCCTGTCCTGCCTCTGCTCATTTCTCTAAATTATGTCTGTGATGCATTTTGAAGGTTCTTATGACCTCATTTCCTTCTTCTCTGACCTTTTTAAGCATCCACACAGAGCTAAAGGATCATTAACTTACTGAATTTCTCAGCATGGTAGCTGGGTGTTTATTTATAAGAGATGCATGAGGAGGAGGCATTGATATTGTCATCTCTTGTACAAATTTTGGGAGAAGCCTTTTATTTGTTGTCCCTCTGAAAGTTTGGTGAGAAGCGGAGCTACCACCTGCCAGCACCTCTGAAGCTCGACCATTAACACTTTGTCTCTTTAGCTGTTTTCTGGAGAATCATGTCGAGATGTTTTCCACTCACATAGGACACAGCAGGAAATATTTAACACCTTTAACACCTAATATTCTGAGTAAATAATCCAATAACAAACAGATTTTAGACTGAATATAAATGAACATATGTCAGAAATTCACATTGCTGACTTTTCTTTTGTTCCTTGAGGCTTTTACGTGGCTTTTTAGCATTAAACAGTACATTTGTGATGATGATGATACCCCCCTCAGCGAACCCACGATAAGATTAAATCTATCGATCGACAAAAGGCAAAGCTGTGCGTCAAACATCTTCTTATATTCTGTTGTTAGGGGTGGATTTTTAAAGGGATTTTCTTTGGAGCTAACATGTTTGTCACCATCCTGCTTCTCTGCTCGTGTCGTATCGTGTTTATGTTAACGTGCTGAACGTGAGGTGACAGGTGAGGTTGTGTTTTTCCCTCGCACGCAATCACTGTGTGTTATATTGAGAGGTGTTGCACGGAGGAAAACCTCCAACCCGATGGCACGTGACTGATGTGTTGGCTGAGTGCCCCGCTGCTCTGTGTGTGTGTGTGTGTGTGTGTTGAAACTTTGAATAATGAAAAAGGATTGATTGCTCTCCGGGCAGATTCCTGTGCTGAGGGGGGCTCACGTGGTGCACTGTCCACCACAGGAGACATTTCCACAGGGCTGGGCCTCTTTCAGCTGCTTCTTGTTGTTCTTTTGTGTTTATTTACTGAGCATTTAAAATGTAATGGATTGAATGAATACAATTAGAGCTGAAACAGACAATTAGGTGAATAATCTACAGTTATAGCTTCCTAATTGTGAGGATTTGTTGCATCTTTGTTTCACATTATAGAAAAGATGACAAAGAAGTGGCCATGAGCTTAAAGTGGGTCTACTGTGCTCAAATCCATAGTTTTTATTCTTGGGCTCTACTATGGTAGCTTTGCATGATTAACAGTTGAAAATAATGCTTATCCGATCCAAGTTCAATCCAAATTCAAATTAAATCCTTACATTCAAATCACGTTACATTACATTTTTTAAAATTTATTTGACCTATTATCGAGCCAGAAAGGTATCGTGTATCTCCTCACTGGCAGGGAAACCTTAAGGGAAAGCTAGTCTGTTTCGTTTTCAGCTTCATATTTTTATTTGTGGACTCCTCTCGAGCAGCTCTGCATGATTCACAGTTCAAAATAAACCTTACTTGTCTTATGCCGAGCCTTGGTGCAGCTGTTTTAGCTGCTTCTCCTTTAAGCCAACTTTCAAGTCTGCCCCTTGAAAACAGGTTTGAACAGTAGGAGGGTGGGGCTTCTGGGGCTGAGATGACCATATTAGGGATATCTGCTCTCATACAGATGCCAGAGTAGTAAAAATGGTCCAAAACAGAGTGTTTAGAGCAGTCTGAAGCCCGAGCTTTAGGCTCACAGGGATTACTTACACATATACTGACTTATATACTTATTTGAATCTATGGCCACGTTTGGCATTGTAATATATATGACAAGGAATACGGAAGAGCCACAACAGAAAATAACAAATAGTAATGTGCTAGATTGTGATAATTTTTCACCTAAATGTTTAGTTGTTTAATCAAGAGAATTATCAAAAGATTTGCACATAAATCAAATATTTAGATTCACTGCAGCTGTATTAAAACATTTTTTAAATCTTGATGTTAGAAAGTGTCTTAAAACTGAGATAAAGATAATAATAATAATTACTAGCTAATTGGCTAATTCTTTGTTAATTAAATGTCAAAGAAATGCTCAGTTTGACCTTTATGTGTCCCGTGTCCAAAAACAGTCAGAAACCCACAATTATTCCATCTGTAATGACATAAAAAACAACAATATTCACATTGGAGAATCTGAAACCTGCAAAAGGCGTCATAAATATTCTGTTTTCTGGCACAGAAATGATTGATTACTGTCATTATGTTCATTTGTGATACTGTGTCAGAATTGAGCAGGGGAAATGTATGAAACCATCAGTGAGACTTTATGATGAAGCCAAGTTGTGCAGTGCATTCATGTGTTATGGAGGATAAACGAACTCAGTTTTCAAATTGTTTCCTGAGAATGTGACTCGGTCCTCCTGTGGTCTCTCTCACTGGGAACACAGGACTGATTGTTGGTTTTATTGTTGGGGCATTGTGTCTCTGACCTCTGCGCTCCTCGCCGTCATGAGCTCGTTATGTTGGTGATGTAGGAATGTGAGTTATGCCCTCTGCGTCAGCTGAAGTCAAAACGCAGAAATGTCAGAGTCCGCCTGCCTGCTCTGCATCGCTCGGATGCTCGGCGGTGGCGTTTTTCTTTGCGAGAACTTGTTGTTCAGTCACGTGACCAGAGCCCCTCCTCTTTCTCCTCCAGACAAAAACTTTGAGGACGATGACTCGGTGGACGGCGGCCGCTCCTCGTCCTCGTCCAAAGGAGCCTCGCTGTCCGGGAGGAAGGCGGTGAGCATGGGTTCATTTCGACGCCCCGCCTCCACCTCCAGCAGCAAGTCTGCAGGTCAGAACCGCCACACCTCCACCTGAATGTCTGGAAGGGTTTTAAAGATTTATTAATCAGGAAATACCAAACTTTCTATCATCACATGGTGAAAAGTGTTGCAGTAAAAATCCTTCACATACAGTAGCTAAGATTTTCATCAAGCCATAAACAAAGCGAGGGAGGTATTTAGTTGGAGAAAAGGGCTCACTGTGAATCTTCAGTTTAAAAAACCCTGTAATTTACAGTGCAATATGATTATTTTCATATTAAAAAATTCTGATGCATTTTGTGCATCTTTAAATTCTCTCCGTGGTGTTTTCTGCAGGGAGGGATGGGTCCAGTGCTGGAGCTGTGGATGAGGAGGACTTCATCCAGGCATTTGAGGATGTTCCCACAGTGCAGGTAGGACGATTTGTTTGTGCCAAATATGTAAAATGTACTTTACACTGCTGACGGCCTCCATATGCTGCAGAAAGTACAGCTTCTACAGAACATATGCTCAAATCTCCTGTAAGAGTTTGAATACTGTTCATGTGTGAATTCCTTAGATTTGCATCCCTTCTCTCTCTCCTTCTCTGTCAGATCTACTCTAACAGGGAGGTGGAGGAGGCCATGACGAAGATTCGAGACGTGCTGTCAGACGACAAGCGGGACTGGGAGCTCAGAGTGGCAGCTGTAAGAAGAAGTCCTGACCTTTACCCTCGCCTCAGTTTGAAATATCAGTTTAGGTCTGTGTTGAACTCTCTTTTTGTGCTCCCCCAGCTGAAGAAGGTTCGTTCGCTGCTCCTGGCCGGCGCCGCAGAGTTTGATGGCTTTCTGCAGCAGCTGCGGCTCATGGAGGCGGCGTTCAAACTGTCTGCCAAGGACCTCCGGTCTCAGGTGGTGAGGGAGGCCTGCATCACTCTGGGGTAAGACATGTGGAGTTCATAGCATTGCTGCAACTCCCATTTGCTCCTAATTTGGACCTCTTCTTTAGAGTTATCAAAAGAAAAAAGACCAAATTTCAGACTGTAGAAGTTGTGGAAAATAAAATCATGAATTTAAGGAAGAAATCTGACATTTAGAGCATCATAGCAGGCTGATAGTCTCTTCCTGCCCTTTTATCACTGCACAGCTAAATAAAACCCGTCTGTCTTCATCTCCCCTCATCAGCCACCTGTCGTCAGTGCTCGGCAGCCGGTTCGACCACGCAGCAGAGGCCATCATGCCGACCCTCCTCAACCTGGTCCCCAACAGTGCCAAAGTCATGGCCACGTCCGGCGTGGCCACCATCCGCCTCATCCTCCGAGTATGTGTGATAAAGCAGAGACTGTCTTTCATGTGTGTGGTTACGATGCCAATCACTGACTCTGATATTTAAGGAAAGAAGAAGGTTTAACTTTAAATCTGCTCAATCTTCCTCCATGTAGTCTTATTTACTTGCCTCCTTGAACTGAACATGTTCTCCAGATATAACAATGTCAGCCTGATGTTATAACAGGATGGATTTCACAGAGTGGAAATCACATTTCATGTCCAGAAGAAAAGGCTCAACTGTTGTCAGATGGAACAAATTTAATTTTAAACAAATTCAAAAAAGAAGCTGCAGGAGCTTTTCTATTTGAAACATATTAAGAGTTCCTTCTGCCTGTTTCACCAGCGCACACACTACCCTCGTCTCATCCCCATCATCACCAGCAACTGTACCTCCAAATCTGTGGCTGTCAGAAGGTGAGACATGCTCACATTTTATTTTATATCATTTCTGTGTTTTTAATTGTTTTAATTTTTTCATTTGTTTTTATGTTATTTTCATTTTCATTTGCTTTTATTTTTATTTTTCCTTTTAGATCTGCTTGTTTTATTTATAGTTTTTTATTATTATATTTTTATTATCATATTTATTGTTTTATTATTATTTAAAGTATTTTTATTTTATATTTGTTTAATTTTTTTCTTTTTAATTTTATTAATATTTATTATATTTATTTATTTATATATTAGAATTTTTGTTTTATTTTATTTATGTATTTTTATTTTGTATTTTTTTCCATTTATGTTTTATTTCTGCTTTCATACATATTATTATTATAATTTTGTTTTTTAATGTTTTATGTTTTTATTTCATTCAAATATTTCCTTTTAATTCAAGTTCATTTTTATATATTTAATTTATATTTATGTATGCATTTATTCAATTTTTCATGTATTGTATTTTATTATGATTTTATTATGTTTTTATATGAATTTCTATGTTATGTATTAACACTTATGTTTTTCTTAATGTTTGCAGGCGCTGCTTCGAGTTCTTGGACCTGCTGCTGCAGGAATGGCAGACAAGCTGTCTGGAGAGGTGAGAAAAGATTAAACTGTGGGTCATCTGATAGGAGCTTTTAACATTTTCAGACTGAAAATGTTGGATTACAATGATCAGTAGTCTTACTTAATGTCTGTTTTCAGTACTAACTGCCTGTAAACTGTGGGATAAGCAGAGAGTTGTGCAGTAAATAGAAAACAATAGCAGTGACAGTGATTTGTGGGAGGCTCAGAGCGCTACATGCTACCTTGTGAGGAAATGTGACACCGGCAGGGTCAAGATCTATCTCAGCAGTTTCCATGGCGATGCCGGGGGATCTCTGTGTGCCTCCAAAAAGCTCTTTGTGTTTCCACCCGGCTGCTTCCTGCCGCTACCGCCGCCAGGGAGAAACCCGAGCTGACCCCTCGGTATCAGGGGAGCTCTTTGGTTCTCATCGATCACTCAGTCAGAGTCTGTCTGAGTGCAGGTTTATGTCACTGAAGTGCAAATCAGAATAATAAATTAAAAAAGATATATTTGTTTTAATTTAAGAAAATTAGTTATTTGATTTGAACCTCAGTACCTTTCTTTACAAATGCGTCCAAACAAAAGTCACAAGTTATAATCTTTTTAATTTTTCCATTAGATCATAGATTTAAATCTACATTTTGCACTGCGTTTTATTTGATGAAGTTCTCCAAACGGCTGCCTCATGTTGCACAGCCAGCAGAAACTGAGCAACATCCCCAAATATTGATTAACAGAGTTTTAAAAGCCCAAAGTGTCAGCAGACCTGATGGAGTCTGGACTGCAGAGCAGATGGCAGTTTAAAGGTCAGTGCTGTAGTTAATGCTGGGGTGTGTCCAGCCTGTGGCTGTCCCTGTCATTGGATTGAGTGAAAATATCACTGTAGTGCTACATGTATGAAGTTTGGGTTTAGCTACGCTGAATGACGGATTTTGGCTATTATTTCTTCCTCAGTTGTTTTTAGTATTTACACAACTTAAACCTTTTACCCACAATAATCTTAGTGTGATGCAAGTGTGGCATAAAGGCTAAACCAGCTGTGATGTAAAAACATGTAGACTGGGCTTAACAGCTTCCTGTCACTGAATTCATTAATCTAAAAATACGACTTTAATTGGTACTTTCAGTGGTTTTATGGTAGCCTGCATGCTCAGACCTGTGCAAATTTAATGAAAACTGTGCATTTAACCAAGATTTTGCAGTATGGCAGAAACCAGGCAGTTCACGTGGCATGATGGGAATCAAAGCTGTGGACTTGCAACGTGGCATGATGGGAATCAAAGCTGTGGACTCGCAACACAATGGCCCACGGCTCTGAAAATTCCCTCCATGTTTGCATCAGTTTACTGCAAATGCTAACAAGGACACGTTGGTTTTAATGTTTCCCTAGAGCCTCGACCGAACTGGTGTCCCTAAACCTACCTTTTTTTCAGTTTTTGGTTATTGTGAAGTTGGTTTTAAAATTCATTTCAAAGGAGAATTGTCCTTTTCTCTGATTTCCTGATCGCTTTTATTAGTACATTAGTGCATCTACCAGCAGTTTGACACATCTGTAGTTAATCTGTGCCCCCCCACTGCTGCTTATATTTGTCTACAGATGGTCAGACATTAGATCCTGACAGAATTGAAACATCAGATTGTCTCTTCAGATATCCCAATACATATAATCTATTCGTATACACTTCCAGCATGAATAAAACAACAAAGAATAACGAGGCAGGAAAAAGTAACAAAAAAGCACACTGTATGTTATGCATTGTTTCCCTCAGAATAAAATTCTGTTTGAAAGGAGGCACACTCATGCTTTCTTCAATTAATTGCTAAATAAAACTATGTATACTTTTTGACAAAAAATAACAGCAGTGACTTCAACTCCACCATCTTGGACAGCAACTGGTAGTTTGTGTTCTGCTCTGCAGCTTCGGGGAGTTCAGTGTATCCAGTTTTCCACCTGCTGCAGGTTCTGGTTAGGGTGACCGTCCAGCTCACAGAGGAGCTCGAGAGCAGTCCCTGAAGTACCTGAAGGTTCACACACTCAAACCTTTCCTTGTCTTCTCCCCCCTGTAGACATGTGACAGTTTTAATGGAGACTATAAAGAAAGGGATCCATGATGCAGACGCTGAGGCTCGCTCGGTGGCCAGAAAGTAAGTCTGAATTTACTCGTATCATTGAACTCGTTACATTGAACCTGAAAGAAAAAAAAAAAAGGAAACAACATAGAAGCAGAATATTTATCAGATCAAATCCTGATGGTGGTTTTTGGCCCTCTGGCTTCCCATTGCAGGTGTTACTGGGACTTCCATGGTCACTTCAACCGGGAGGCGGAGCATCTGTTCCAGGGCCTGGAGTCGTCCTATCAGAAGGCTCTGCAGGCTCACCTGAGGAGCGGAGACAGCCTGATGTCGCTGCCCGCCTCTGATCGCTCCTCCTCCTCGTCTCAGGAGAGCCTCAAGTGAGACTTCCTCTCCTCCCTGATTGATCAATTTATTGATTAAACTCGTAAAGAAAGAAATGGTTTTACCTATCGGGTCTAAAGTCTTTGTGCTCCCTCTTCTGTTTGACTGTTTGACTTGCTCACATCTTTTTATCATGTCACAAAGAGGAATACATGAGGATGGAGGAATAGTTTTCACCAAATGTCACATGCTCTCTCTCATCGGCAGTGTTTATAGATTCTTACTGTAGAAATAATTTAAACATCTAATCTGCGTTTAGTTTTCTTCTGTAGGGCTGATTTTTGACACCATTAGGTTGTTTAAATGGACACTTCCCTAATCCTGCTGCCCTAAACTTTATGGAAGTCTGTAATCAAAGACAAATATTAATATTACAGTAATACTGCTGCCACAACAGCCCATTCATTTACCTTAAAGTGTACACCCACAGCTGGTCGTATAGTTTGATTTTTCTGTCTTTGTGGCTCTGTTTCTCGCTCCCTTCTCTTTACTTTCTGTCACTTGACTCCCACCTCGTTAATATATTCAGAGCCTCATTGATCTTTGTGCCATCCACGTCTCATTTAAAAGCACTGTATTGATGTCTGTGCGTGCAGTGTGGAGGAGCCAATGGATGAGATGTTTGTCACAGATGACAGATGGTATTTAAAAGATGTGATTTACAGCAGCAGAGAGCGTGATTAAAGTGGAGTCATTTCGTTTCTTGTTGACAAGCTGGAATCACAACGTTCTGGGAATGTTCCTGTAAAACTCAAAAACTGCATCCGAATTTATATCAGCTGATCTCACCTTCAAGATCGTCTTCTTGTGCACCTCTGGATAGCTTAGAGCACAGCTGCTATTTTTTTATGCTTTTCACCACTTATCTTAGACTTGCACAGACACCTTCTGCATCAGACTGACCCAATTCTGAGACCAAAACAGTAAAAATAGAAGTATTAACTACAAGGTGTCAGACCGGTAAAGCATGGGTGACGCGGTGAGATTAGATGTTGATGTACAAAGAGGAGAAACATGCAAACTTCAAGAAGTTCTCTGTGGAAATGCTTCAAAAAGTGTCATAACTATGTGCAGTCACCTGAGAGCAGTTTGAGGAATGCCCATCCCTCGTCCAAAGACGAGTGAGTTTAAATGACTTTGAACTGGGCGTAGATGTGAGATAAATAAAGTTCTTAATATAGAACAAAGAATCAGTGGGAGGAATTAAAGTGCTGTATGAATGTGTGGCTAGAGGTGACTACTAATCTAAAGCTCTTTAAATGTGTTCAGGAAGACTAGAAAAGCACTGTATAAATGCAGTCCATTTACCATTTTCAGACTCAAGTCAGAGGGTGGTTTTGACACGAAGGAGGAGATCTAAAAATAGCAGCAGCACCGAGAGCCGTGCAGAAGTGCACGAGGAGACGACCTTTAAGGCTAAAAAGGCCAGATTTAGATCGCACCGCATATTTTGTAGCAGTCGGTATCTCACATCACACCTATCATTTGTTAGTTGTTTAAACAAGCTTCTCTCCTTTGCTTCTTTGCTCCACAGTCGACCTCTGTCTGCAAAAAGCGCCGCTGGGAGCAGCTCGACCCGATGTAAGGACTTGTATGACTGTTGCATTCATTTACAGAAACATGCTTCTGTGTGCAGCAGATAATCTGAGGGAGGAAACTCCTGTCATGTTTTCTTTGAGCTTTAAGAGCAACACACAGAATGAAAGCTCTGTTATATACAGAAATGCGAGAAAATTAATTTTATTAAAGCAAAAAAACGTATTAAAGGTGATCTAATCTGTTCAGATCTGTCTATAATCGTCTGCTTTGAAGTTTAAGATGATCTACCATTAAACAGTCTGAGTTAATCTATCATTCTCCAGCCAAACCTTCACACGCCTCCAGGACGCCGGCTGCCGCCTCCTCTCCCGGCTCACTCCAGCGTTCCCGCAGCGACGTGGACGTAAACGCCGCAGCCAGCGCCACCGCCCGCACCAGGATGCCCGCCGTGCCGTCGTCGGCTTCACCCTTCAGCTCGGCGTCGGCTCTTCCTCCCGGATCCTACGCCTCACTGGGTGAGACAGCCGCCCACGTTACCGTACAGCGATCAAGTCACATGTCTGCTGCTTGGTGTTGACATAAACAAACTAATAACGGCTGGTCGGACGATGCGGTTTGCTCGTAATCATCGAGCCACACGTTGCTGTCGCTTCTAGCAGCAAACTGGATCAACAGTTCCACTTAGAACAGGAACATTTAACCTAAAAACTCATGAGCACAAGCAAAGTATAAGGCTGATTCTGCAAAATCATTACTGCTTTATCACTGAGGATCAGTATGTTTTAGAGAAGACTTTCTAACCAAAAAGATGCATCAAAAGTTTGATAAATTCATGCAATGAAAACAAAATTCATAGTTTTATTAAAGTGGACCTATTCTGCTTTTCCTTATTTCCTGTCATATAAATACTGTTCCACTGTGGATTTGATATAAATCCTTAGTCTTTGAAGGTTTTTCTTTTTCTGTGCCTCCCGTCTTCCCTCTGCCGTAGTCTCTTAGTTTTTGTGTGATAGTGTTTATTCTTTCAGTTCACTTCCTGTTCTATCTTAAAGGTTAGTTCCTCCTGTTGTTTTCTGTGTTTTTACTTCCCTCCTTTGTTCTTTTACGTTAGTGTCTGACTGAGTTCTCCTGTTCCTTATCACCCTTCTCTCCCTGCTGTGTGTTCAGTTTGTATCTGTCCCCCTCAGTTCTGCGTTCGGTTGTTCCCTGTTTTGTCTCGTTCTGGCTCCTCTTGGTTTCTCTAGTTCTCTTTGAGTTTCCTTTTGTTTGGAGGTTTTCTGCTACCTCAGCGCTTTCTGTTTAGTTATTAGTTTAAATAAATCAGTGGCAGCCCTGAACACAGTCACTTAACAACAGAATAACAATAATAATTTACTCATTATGTTAACTTCAGCATTTCATAACAGGATAGATCGCCACTTCCTTCTTAAAAAGGACACAGTTTTATACGGCTTGTAATTAAAAGTGTAAATGCAGCATTATGTTGCACAAAAACTAGGTAATGAGTGTAATATTTACCAAACAGAGACATCCTGCTGTACACTTTGTTGCTCATGCTCATATTCCAGGTTGGATTCTGTCTCCAAAGTGTACAGATGGGTTTAAGAAAGTCCCATTTCCAATCAAAAAAGAGAAATTATGTTTTCTAGTTTGGCAAGTAAATGAGGTGGTGGCCAAAAGTTTTAGATTCTGTTTGAGGAAACCAAGACTAGTGAGGAGCTGAAACAGCTTGTTTCAGACAGAGGATGAACTGAGGGGCTGCACAAAGGCCCAGCAGAAGATAAAGAAGGATTATTGTGACCTGTGAATCATGCAAAGCTGCTCTGTTAGAGTTCAGCATTAAAAATATGGAGCTGGAAGTGAGCAGAATGGCTCCACTTCAAATAAATGGGAATAAATGTGATTTTCAAAAAAAAAAAAAAAAAAAAAAAGGGATTTTTTTTTTTTTTATAATTTTTTTTATAAA
>VUQI01061152.1:18276-42378 GCA_015106735.1 Paratilapia polleni
CAAATAATTTTAAAATTAAAAAAAAAAAAAAAAAAAAAAAAAAAAAAAATCGAAAGGTATGAACCAAAACTGTAACCCAACAATCGCGATATGAACCGCACTGTAGATCTGGAGAATCATTACACCCCTACTCGTTCTGTTGTCTGATTAACAGCTGCAGGAAACTGTTTGTAAACTGTGAAGACAGAGTTTTGCTTCTCCTTCAGTTTGTCCTTTATTGCGAAACAGAACATCGTGACGTTTATTTCACGCAGCTTGTTATTTTTGACATTTTTTTTATTGAGCACTGCTGGTTTACTTCTTGACCTCTGCTTGTGTTTTGCATTTCTTTGTATTTTAGTTGATTAAACTATAAGCTGGCTGCTCGCTGCTCAGATTTGTTATATTACATTCTCATTGAAAAACAGTTTGATGGCAAACAGCACTCTGCTCATTACTGTGGGTTTGGTCTGGTTTAAAACAGTTGTTCTGCTGTCCTTGTCCCTGCTGATGAGGCTGTGAAATTGTTGGTAACAAACAAAATTGCTTTTATTAAGATTTTTAACCTAAACAGGTAAATAAGAAATGTCATCTCTTGTAACTGGAGCTCATTAAAGTGTCTGAATTCATAACAACAGGATCACGACATGTTTCACTGCTAAATAAAAGTTCCCTTTACATAAACGAGATGTTTCTGTTTAAAAATTTGGCATACACATGGATCCTCTTTGTTACTGTTTTATTCCATTTAAAGTGTCTGCTACCAAACTGCACCGTCACTGTTTTATCCTACACGTTTTCCTCCTGTGATGCTTCTCCTCTGACCCTCTCGTGTTCAGACCGGCTGTCCCATCAGGCTCGGATCTCGGCCTCCGTCAACGCCATGAGGATCCTCAACACGGGCACCGAGGTCGAGGCTGCGGTCGCCGATGCTCTGGTAAGAACAGAAAGCACCAGGTTTATCCTTTTAATGTGAACAAAAACGTGAATAAAAGTGTCAATGCTGTCGGAGCTCGTTCAGTCCTGCTGTAATGCCCTCTGTGCTCTCTCTCTCTCTGGACTTTAAATTTCAGCTCTTAGGAGACTCGAGGAGTAAGGTACAGATAGATCGCATCTGTCACTGCATGCAGAGCATGAGCTGTGAACACTGACCTTTACATTTTAAACATGGATGAGTGGACAGCTTGGGGTGCAGCGATTTGCTCAGAGAAGCTGATATGAACTGTAGCAGGAATCAAACTGTTGTTCCTCATTATTTCAGGTTATTTAACATCACCCTGTGAAAACAGTCACAGTTTCATCACATCATTCAGGTGCTCTGGCTGCTGTTAGTTTGGTAGAAGTTGCTTATTGCTCCAGTAAAAGCAACATGTTGATGTGGAGTGACCAGTGAGGGAAAAACTAACCAAAATAACGTCATCCATCTCATGTGATGTCATCAGAAACGTGCATGAGCCTGCCTCTCTAGCTGCATGCTAGATCTTCTCACAGCTGTAGATTTAACTCCTGAAGTCACGAGCCTTTAATCTGAACCTCTTGTCTCTTCTCTGACTCAGCGGAGGCCGGTGAGGCGGCGTTTTGAGTCGCCGGGGATGTACTCTGATGACGACGCCAACAGCGACGCCTCCAGCGCCTGCTCTGAGCGCTCGTACAACTCGCGTAACGGCGGCATGGCGCCGCACTACCTGCGTCAGACGGAGGACGTGGCAGAGGTGCTGAACCACTGCGCCAGTGCCAACTGGTCTGAGAGGAAGGAGGGACTGCTGGGACTGCAGAACCTGCTCAAGAGCCAGAGGATGCTCAGGTGGGTGGGACAAGGTTTGAAACCAGGTTTAAATTCAGGGTTGAATTGTTTTGGCCTGGAAAAGTTCCTCCACTGGAGGTCGCACTTTGGGAAGGTTTGAGAACTTTTGGGGTGGAGCTTATGTCTCTGAAAGTCACTGATTGGTCAGGGTAAAGACACAGTGGCTCAGTAGTGCTGCAGCCTCACAGGAGGAGGGTCCTGGGAGTCTGTCCTATCATAAGTAAACATGCTGGGTTTTGAGTTTAATGTCAAGAGTTTCACTTCCTGTTTAATAAAAGGAAATGTGACATCATTTTCCACAGCGCTGTGCACACCCAGCATGTAAATAAAAAAATAAAGCCAGTCTGTTTTCCTTGTAGCTTTTTGTTGACAGTAATTAGAAAGGAAACAGTCCATGGGGTTTAGGAGATGGTGCTGTATGTCTGCTGGAAAACCACCGTGTGTTTGTTGCATGTCTTCATGATGTTTAGCTTCCTCTTGCTGCATAAAATGATAAAAGCAAACACTAGTGTGACTGCAAGTAGCAACTTAACTTTAAGCGTAAACCTAAGAAAAGACTAATTTTTCATTCTTCTAGTGCAGGGTTTCTCAAAGATTTAATGTCTGAGTGCCAGTTTATGGAGGTAAAAATACTCACGTTAATCTCATTTAGTTGATGTTTGTCATTTGTCTGTTTAGAGGGGGCTGGCTTATGTTGGTTCAGAGTTTTTTCATTGTCAGTGAGGTGGCTGCTAAATTTCTAATCACCAGCTGTACTTATGCTGTCAGTGTTATGAAGGTTTAGCCTGCTATGATGGTGAGAACAGAACAGTTGTGGTTTAGTTGAACCTTCCTGGGTCCTTTGTGTGAGGGTTTTCTCAGCTACTTACTGCTGTCCACTGGCCCTGGTTCTAAACTGTATATAAAGATGGATGTAGCTTCTGGGTCTGAAAAGTGAAGCCCGTGCTGAACCTGCACTCTTTCTAATGACCAGCATTGTAAAAAGAAGTCTGAGCTGCTCACCTCAGTAAACACATTTTGGTCTCAGTCAATAGTTTCAAGTCTTACTGAATAAAACATGATGTTTATTTTGGAAATTATGATCCCATTAGAGTTGCAAAGGTTTCCCAATAAAGCAGGGGAGGATTTAGAGGAGGCTCTTTGACAGGACTGACAAGTTGCAACCGTATGAGTGTGGCCCTCTCATGTGGTTTCAAAATACCAACATAGTGGTAATGACAATGCAGAGTTTACACAAAGGGAACCTCACTAAGTCAGTTTATATACAGTCTGTGGTCCTGGTGCAGCGTTTATTGTATTTTTATTTTCTATATAGTATTGCAGGACAGCATGACCTCAGAACATAACAACAGAAACAGTATCAGTGATAGAAAAACATGAAAAAGATGCAGCACGGTCTTCCTGGGCTTTGGGTCTGTTCGCTGTCCCTCGGCTCCTGCAGTGCTGTGGGCTCTGCTTCCTGGAGGTCCGTGCTGCCTGGGTGGGGGCGGGCTGTGCTGGCTGGCCTCTGTTGGGTCTCAACAGGAACCCTGAGCACCGGTGGAGGCCTTCCTGCATGTCTCTGGCTTAACACGCTAATAACCACTGCGGCTTTAATCTTCACTGCTGATTGTGGTCACTTGGGGTTTCTGAGCTTATTTAGCATAAAAGCATCTCCACAAAATAAATCACCACACTACCTATTAATGTTTCTGCTTGTTCTTTTTCATCCTTATTTGAATGTTTTGTTTTTGGGTTTCATTGTGGTGCATTTTGCCCTCTTTGAAAGGAAATGGGTATTAGCTCTAAATGCAAATATGAAGAGGTCAGTACTCCAGCAATCTATTGTAGTGTTGAAGAACTTTATTGTTTAGACCTACGCCTTTCGGCCTGTGGCCTCGACCCAGGCGTTTTGGCCTAGGTCTAAACAACAAGTTCTTCAACACTACAATAGATTGCTGGAGTATTGACCTCTTCAGATTTGCTTTTTTTCTCTCTCCGTGCACCTTGGAAGTAGGTGAAGTTGCACCAGAAACTTCTATTTTATTAGAGCTAAATGAAGATGTTACAGACTAGGTATTACTAAAATAAAGAGGATTGGGAAAGGTCACATGCACATGTTCACAAATTAAAACAAAAAACAAATGAAAACGAGAGTAGGCTTGATAGAAACTTCACAACATGAACCACTACACCACCTGTTTGTCCTCGTCTGTTTTGTTTCTTGTGTTTCACTGAGGTGAGTTTTGCCCTCTCAGACAGAAAATAGATACTAGCTAACTAAAACGTAGGTTAGTCTTTCAAAGAGGGCTGGTGAAGGTCACATGCACACTTTCACGAGCAACAAAAAAAAAAAAAACGAAGAAAAGGACCAGGTCACCTGACACTATATTCCTGAAGCCCTAAAAAACAAACAAACAAAAAAAAGAATAAGATGCAGCAGAAAGCAACAAGAATACCACATAAACTGGAAGCCTGACCAAAACTGCCAATGAGCTGCTGTCCAGTGGGAAAAAGAATACATTTATTTATGAATAAGCAATTGAACAGTGAGGAAAGCAAACCCTTTATGGTGCATGGTGTAAGTTTCACCTCACACTGTACAGTCTGTGAAATGTTTTTGGACCAAATGACAACCCAGATATTCGACTGCTTCCTCTCAAAGTACAGGATCTAATCGAGTTACAGTAACATATTCTCAGAACTTACCTCGAAGCCCTGCGGGTTTGCCCATTTCTCCAAGCTATTTTTTTATTTTTTTGCTCTGTCTGCGATGCTTGTTGGTAAATGAAACCAATGTGCCTGTCGTTTCAGTCGAGTGGAGCTGAAGAGGCTTTGTGAGATCTTCACCCGGATGTTTGCAGACCCTCACAGCAAGGTGAGACCACAGCATGATTCACACCGCCTGTCTGACTCGTATTAAATCTGAAAGGTGACGTCAGGAAGCAGCAGTTTGCACTTTCTGTGGAGAGAGAGAGGACAGTAAGAGTTAAAGCTGCAGAACCTGAGAGGGAAACTTCACCGGTCACTGTCAGTGGATGGTGGCATTTGGTGTAGCTCTGAGGATGTAAAGTGAACGTCGTGCCTGATTTCACTGCTCACCTGTCAGAACTAACTGCAGGAGAAACTAACAGTGTGTTTTCTTGTTGCATGCCTCCTCGCTGCTGCGGACTCTAACAAACACCAGAGAGTAAGTGTTTACTCTCCCTCCTCACTCACATGATAACAGTCTGCTGTCGTGTCACATTTCACCGTGTGTTTACTCCTCTCAGACCAGCATTTACAGACAAACACTCAAACATCACCTCTCCCCCTCCTCTTCATCATCCCTGTCTCTGTGTCAGGTCTTCAGCATGTTCCTGGAGACTCTGGTGGACTTCATCGTGCTGCACAGGGACGACCTGCAGGACTGGCTCTTCGTCCTGCTCACACAGCTGCTGAAGAAGATGGGAGCCGACCTGCTGGGCTCCGTCCAGGCCAAAGTCCAGAAGGCCCTGGATGTCACCAGGTTAGGACTCAGATCTTCCCACCATAAGACATTAAGACTGATCCAGTATTTATATATCCTGCGTGCTTCTGTTTCACTAAGATTAGGCTTGTTTTTAGTTGAAAAGCTATGAGTTTAGGCCTCCATACATCATTACTCATCTTTATTACAGCTAGTCACATTTTTTAAATTAAAAAAAAAAAAAAAGGAAAATATCTCATATTAAAGAGACTCACTGATAAGTCAGACTCCAAGCTTGGCCTGTTGGATGTGCTGCGGTATCCCTTCATCAATGACCTGTCATCTTCCAGATGTTTTCATTTGATTTAACTTTACATATTGTATACCGTCAGTGTTTGTGTCATTCGAATCCATTACATTTAGCTAGAAATCTAACTCTTTTTCCACTCATCCCCTTATTATTTTAGTTATCTTAACTTTTTTCACTTGTTAAACCCATTAAAGCCATTTTGTAATGGCTTTTAGTATCACTGCTAATGTGAGCGTCTTTTGAAAATGTTTTTATTGTGAAACTGAAGAAGTACCCCTCTAGTTAACGAGAATCACTCTGTTAAAACACACCTAGTTGTGCTTTAAGGTGCTTTTTGTGATTGAAAGTGATGTGGCTGACATTTAAGGCTTCTTTTAGTTTCTGTAAATGTTAGCACATGTTCCTTCACATGCTTGAAATGTTTTCATCTTCTGAAGTGAATTGAATGACAGTGGAAAAACAGACCATTTTTGATAACAAGCTAAACCAAACTTAATTAGCAGTTTTCACTGATTTAGGCTTTCATGGTGCAGTGTGGGGCTGTAAAGGCAATGAGTCTGTGCTGCTTCTTATGACAGGAATTTATGCACGTATCTAAATATTTCTCACAATTTGATAAACCAGAAATTACACTGTGTTTAAGCTAATGAAACCACAATTAACAAAACAGGATTTAAAGCAATTGGGGGACTTGTGTTTGGCTCGCTGGGTGCCAGTACTCTCTCTGTGGAGGAAGAACTCCACTCCACACAAATAAAACAGAGTACATCTTGTGTATGAAAACAGAAAATCCAAGAGCGGCCACTCCTAAACTGTGAGCCATGGCCTCCTGGTGGAGTGTAATGGTACTGCAGGTGGGCCACAGGAGATATTTTAAAATAAATGTTTAAAAAAGGTTTTTTATTTTGTAATGTTGTAAATGAGTTTAAAAATAACAGTAAATATTTGGTAATCTAAATATGTAAAAAATAAGAGAGAGGGCTTACCTTCATCTTACCTTAAGGCTTTTGTGTGAATCAGATTTGTGAGTAAAGGTTTGTCTTTACTTCCTCCCCGTCTCCCTGCAGGGAGTCCTTCTCGTACGAGCAGCAGTTCAACATCCTGATGCGTTTCATCGTGGATCAGACGCAGACGCCCAACCTGAAGGTGAAGGTGGCCATCCTGCGCTACATCGAGGCTCTGGCCCGGCAGATGGACCCGGCTGACTTTGTAAACTCCAGCGAGACGCGCCTCGCCGTTTCACGCATCATCACCTGGACCACCGAGCCCAAGAGCTCTGATGTCCGTAAGGTAAGCGGGCGGGACGGTGTGCCGAGTCAGCCTCCATCTTCCCTAAGACACACCCCCTTTTCATCCCTTTAAATTTCACTTTAGTGTTTTCTTTTTTGTATTTTCAGTTGTTTTTTTGTTTTCATCTCTTAATTTTCCCCCCCAATCGTCCTTCCTCCATCCACCTCACCCCCAGACCCTTCATAATTGGGCAGGGGAGGATTTCTCAGGCCGACCCAGCACCGTGGCCTCTCTGCCCGGGGAGGGCAACCTGGAGGAGAGGTGCAAGCAGGTAGATCCTCCATCCAGCAGCATGTACAGCGTAAATAACCTCGTCTAACCCAGTCACAAAGAACCAGGAATCAGCCGTCAGTGTGTTTGTTCAGTCTCGTTTCCGGTGTGATTGCTTTTCAACACTAACTGCTCTCAAACAGCAGTGGGAGTCATGTTAAAAAAAATCAGGGAAATGTTTGGCTGGTTTTCTGGTTTTCAGTATATCTGCAGTGTGTGCATGAGATGCTGCTGCTGCGTTTTATCAGTGCAGCTTTAACTCAGAGACTAACTCTGCCGACTCACCTGATGTTTCTTTGCTATCAAGCATGAATCTGACCTTAAACTTCTGGTAGTAAAACAGGAAACATTTGAATTATTTTGAAGAAAACTTTGAGTGGAAAAGGCTTCTTTTACCTTTTGCTTAACCAGTTGAATTCACATGCTGCATGTTAACAGGCTTGTTTTCTAAAAACGACTTTCTTGTATTCAAATTTATTCTGTTTTTCCTTATTTCATTTTGTACATATACTGTTCCGGTGGTGGATGCTCATATTAGACACGATTCACATAATGATGTCAGTGTATCTATAATGTGTGAGTAATCCCTGTGAGCCAAAAGCTCAGGCTGCAGACTGATCTAAACATTCAGTTTCACTGTTTTTTTTTCTACTTTTGGATCTTTGTGACATATGAGAAAGGAGATATCCCTAACATGGACAACTCAGGCACAGAAGCCCCGCCCACCTGCTGTTCAAACCTTTGTTTTGTGAGGGGCGACCAATTAGGAGAATCAGAGCTTGAATAAAATAAAGAATGATTATTTTGAATCTGTGAATCATGCAAAGCAAAGAATAAAAATATGAAGCATAATAGGGCCACTTTAAAATGGAAACTGGGATTAAAATAAAGAAACAGACTGAAGCCCTGTTTGTTAAAGATTTATTTCTCTGTGGGAAGATTTAGTTTTCAAAAGCACTTTTCAATGATCTGTGAATTTTAAAACATGTATCCACTTACCTGTTATTATTTTGTTCTTTTTCTTTTCTTGTTCAGAAACAGTAAACATTTATCTGACTTCTGTTAAATTTATTCAGTTAACTACAGCTTGATTTTAATGTAGCAACTAAAAAAGCAGGAAATAAATATTTAGAAGTTTTCTTCCTCTAAAATCTTTTATTTATTGACTGTATTAAGCCTGCTGACGATGGAGGAAGTATTACTTCATGCAGGATAGCGTTGTAAACAGCTCCTTTAAGTGTCCAGTAGCCATATTTCTGTATAGAAAGATAAGGTTTTATAATTTAGGAGCAGAGAAACTATAGTATCTAATTTGTGGAGAAATAGTTTGGCTAAAAAAAGCTCAGAGGAGAGTTGAAGAAACTAAATGGTAGACCTATATTATGAAAATCTGGACTTTAAAGCATGGTGATAAAGTCCTGTAAGAAAGTGGTTTACGCATTTGTTTGGCAAGCGAGAGGTCACAGCTTCGATTCCAGCCGGAGACACAAATCCCCTTTGGGGTCGTGCCAAGAAGGGCATCCAGCATAAAACTCTCAGAATCAGACAGGCAGAGCTACCTGCTGTGGTGGTCTTCTGACAAAGGAGCAGCTGAAAGCAGCATTATGTACTTCTGAGCATCCTGTTGATTTTCTCAACTGAGCCAGGGGGTTTTACTTTGAAAATCTCACAGTGTTGAAGCATCTTCATATTGGCCATTAAATCATTGGAGGTTTTTATTTTAAAAACGTGAGAATTTAAAGCATAAATTCCTATAACTTAGGGGCTTTTACTTTGAACTAAAGCATATTGTGGTATCATTGTTGTCTGAATGGGGCTCCAGTATGGCGGGTTGTTGCACTAAAGTCCCAGAAAACACTATTTTGTTTGTGTTTCAAACAGGTGAAATTACTTTTAGTGTTTTCTGTAATAGAAAGAAATGTTGACGGATGCTTTTCTTCATGTTCACTGCCAAAATCTGAGCAGTAGCAATAATTTAGGGCGACAGGAGAGTCCAGAGATCAAGTGTTTTCCACCTGATACATTCGGATCTGATTCTAATGTCAGTAATGTAACGTGTGTGTGTGTGTGTGTGTGTGTGTGTGTGTGCGTGCGTGCGTGCGTGCATGTAGGCGGCCCAGGTGGTGCTGATCGCCCTCTTTGAGCTGAACACACCAGAGTTCACCATGCTGCTGGGCGCTCTGCCCAAAACCTTCCAGGACGGGACCACCAAGCTGCTGCACAACCACCTGAGGAACGCCAGCGCCAACAGCGGCATCGGCATGGTAACACACACACACCCACAACTCAAACACGGAGATGTTAGCAGTGTTAAACTGATTAAAAACAGATCATTTGTTTGGCTTTGTTTGTATCTTCATGTGATACTGTATCCAAAAAGTCTATTTTATTCCATTATTTATTGATACTTACCATAATATATCAATCAATCAGTTTATCCTGACCTTAATAACCAATATCGTCACTTTTCACAAACATAATCAATAGAACATACAGACAGTAAGATATAGAAAATGATTAAAACGTGTTTTTCATATATATATTTAAAGAAAATACAGTTGTAACAAGTGTCACATGACTGTAAATGTTTACACTGTTTTTTAGGATTATTGATTAGACAAAATAAACCATTCGAAGAGGAGTTTTGGGAACGTTTGATGGACTTTTTCTGCTGTTTGCTCTGAACGTAGAGACACAAACAAACCATTTAAAAAACAACATCTGCAAAGTTGAAAGCATTCCTGAATATGAACGTTTCTGTATGTGTGCTGTTCCTCTGCACATTACAGCTGTGGCTTTCCAGATGTTTTCACATTAAATTCAGCCTTGTGTTTTACGGATGTGCAGACGTCTCCCAGTAACTCGGCGGGTCGGACACCTCCACGGCAGCCCAGCAGCCGCAGCAGCCCGCTGACCTCGCCCACCAACTGCTCCCACGGCGGCCTTTCTCCCAGGTACAGAAACATCTCCGCTACTGCACTGAACATTTAAACAGTGTGTTCTGTGTTTGATTTTTATCCACACTGATAAAATTCTGGCTTTAGCAGTTCATCCTTCATTTCCACAATCATCCAGACTTTTATTTTGAAGCTCTACAGGAAACAGAAGCTTATTTCTCCGTTTAGAAGCTCAGGTTACAACACAGAAGGCGTTTCCCTTTGACTCGTACCCACCCACCTGCAATATTTGCCCTTAATGTGTCTTCTCTTTGTTCACATACTCACAGAGGATCTGAAAGTGGAAAGAATAACTGGAATAAAGTGTAATGGTACTTTGAGCTGCTCAGTTATTTCTCAAGGGGTCGCCACAGCGGATGGATCTGCATATTTGATTTGACACAGCACTCCCGGGGATTTGTGTCTCCTCTCAGTCTTGAACTGTGGATCTTTTGCATGTTTGGTGAATGTGTTAACCACTACATTATGGAGCCAATGAAAGATGGAAACCTTAAATATCTAAATTTGGATCACAGCATGGGGATCAGAGAGGCAGATGATCCACTGTGGAGACCCCTAAAGGGAGAAGAAGAAGAAGAAGGCCTAAAACCTAAACTTTCAGTTTCAAATTTTATTTTTCCAATATTTCTTTTAAATGAACAAAACTTTTGGCCCACATTTGGCTCCATACGTCTCTTCCTGAAGCTTTGTGTGGCTTTAGACTACCATCATCACATTTTCCACCTCAGAATCCACCTCAGCTCATGTTCTGCTGATGATCTCGTCATGATACTAATGATCCGTCCGCCTGTACTAACTCTGACTGAGAACAGTGCTTCTCTTTATCTTCCACTTTTCTCACATCTCTACCTTCTCTCCGGGCTCCTCCTTCTCATTCTTCCTCTCCTCCTCTTCCTCCCCGGCTGGTTGTAGTCGGCTGTGGGGCTGGAGCGCAGACGGCCTCTCCAAGTTCCCTCCTCCACCCTTCCCCTCCCCTCTTCCTCCACCCACTGCCCACTCCTCCCTCAAGGCCCTGCGGCGAGCTTACTCACCCAGGTAACCCTTCTTCCTCCCCCTCCTCCTCCTCTTCCTCCTCCCTCCTTTTTACCGGGTTTCACAGTTGAGCTGTCAGATTTGGCTCTGTAATGATAAATATTTGTAAGCTGATTTTTTTTTTGTGGATATTTTGGAGTTTTCTGTGAAACCCTGAGCGTCCGTCAGTCTGTCGCCACTTCTGCTGCCTCGCTGCCTCCATCTGCTCCGTTTGTCTGTTTTTGTTTTTGTCGTCACGTGACTCAAAGGTGAGGAGATTCTGTGTGTCGGTGCTCGACTCACCTGTCTGTCTCTCACCTGTCTGTGTGAACTCGTCAACATGCACGGCTCTGCACCGGACTGTAACACGCTGTGGTGAAACTTCCTGTTTCCTAGTCATGGACGAATCATCCTGTGGTACAAAGGCTTAGAAATAGTCCTCGTTTTTGTTAAAATTCAGGAGATTTGGTACCAAGATATTTGTGTTAAGTGAACAAAGAAAATAGTAAAGTCTGTGCTTGGTCCATGTCTAGGAAAATGTCCTCAGTCGTCAGCTTCAAATAACAGACAAAAGTGGAGCTGCTTTATGTCGGTGAAATTAAGAGGATCGTAGATCTTTCATGCTGAACTCTGTCCAAAAAAAAGAGTCACACATCTCTTAAAGGGACAGTCCACCCAACAATCAAATGTACGTATTTTTTCTCTGGCCTGTGGTGCTGTTTATCCTTCTACACTGTTTTTGGTATTTTGGAGATATTGGTTAACAAAATAAAGTCTTTCTAGAAGCACTTCTTTGGACATTTATCTTCTTGTTAAGTGCTGACGTATCAACTGTTTCCAAGCCTCTCCTGGTTTGGATGAGGCTCTCATCTTTTTAACGTGCTGTCTCTTTCTTTTTGAACAGAAACTAGCCCCCCAAAACAGTTCAGTCATCATTCTCAGCCTCTCCAGCTTTTTATTAGCACTGTTCACATGCAGCACGTCTTTAAGCTAAGATGGTGCACACAGAGGAACTGTTTTCTTTCTGCTTAACTGCATCCACCAGCTGTATCACTGTGCAAAGGAAGCAAGAAGCTCGTGCTCGTGACAGCGTGACGGGATGTAAACACTGATGCCTCCTCCTAGCTGCACGCTTACTTTGTTTTGTGGATGTAGACAGTAGAAAGAAAATAGATCTTTCATCATTAACGTAACGTCCTCCCTGTATTTAGCTTTAACTTGACCTTCCAGATACAGAAGATAAACTCAGCAGCTGAAATGAAGCCCACTGAGGCTGAAGCAGATCCTGGTCTGGAGGTCATGGGTAAACATGATCTCTCCCCCCAAGAGGAGAAATAGATGGCAGGCCCACACTGTGTGGATCAGAGTACCTTCATGTTTGTGGATTTTCTTGAGTAATCAGGTTCCATTAAATTCAAGAGAAGGCAGACGTCTCTACAGCTGATACCTCCAAATAAATATAAATAAACAGCACTTCAGGCCAGAGGAAAAATATGTGAATCTGATTTAGGGATGGACTCTCGTTTTAAGTGATGATCCCCTGATGATGCTTCCTAAATGCTGGGACTGTTTTCTCTCTAACAAGCCCGTTGTTCTTGTCTTTGTTCAGCATGCTGGAGTACGACAGCGAGAACCTGAACTCAGAGGAGATCTACAGCTCGCTGCGCGGCGTCACCGAGGCCATCCAGAACTTCAGCTTCCGCAGCCAAGAGGACCTGATGGAGCCGCTGAGACGGGACGGCAAGAGGGACGGGGTTACGGTGAGGAGATACAGGATAACTGAAATCAATTTATTTTGGAGGAAAGACAAGAATTGACTTCTTTCAAACTAAATTTTGTGTAAACATCAGTCCTTTGACTTCAGGTGAAACTCACTGATCTGTTTCTTCTCATGACATGACGGCTGAATCTCAGTCTGGAGTCGGGGCGTCCTCGGACTCTGACCCTCGTCCTGGCGGTGACGTGGTGGAGGGCGGACGCACTGCTCTGGATAACAAGACTTCTCTGCTGAACACTCCTTCTCCACGATCCTTCGCCGGGCCGCGCTTCAGAGAGTACAACCCGTACAACTACACGGACGGCATCGGCACGCTCGATAAAGCTGCCCTGAAGGAGGCGCTGTACGAGGACGCCGTGGAGCAGCTGCGAGAAGGTGACACCTCAGGATGAAGGCTGTGTAGGTTTGTGTGTCATGTTGTGTCTGTAAAGATTAAACTTTTCTATCTTTCCTGTTGTTCTTTGCAGGCCGCCGGCAGGAATCTGTCGAAAACAAGATCCTGAACCCCAAAAGTTTCCCCGGTAAACTCACCAAAAAACCTCAGAGATGAACAAACCCTTTATTTAATCCTCATTTTTCTAAAACTGTGATCTTTCCCCTCCACATGCAGCAGGGCCCGCTGAGCAGCTGGAGCTGGTCGGGGAGCTGCTGAAGGAGCTCTCACAGGGCCAGGCCGGGGAGCGGGGCCCGGAGGAGCGTCGGGGGACCCTGCTGGAGCTGCTGAAGGTGGCCCGGGAGGACAGCCTGGTGGTGTGGGAGGAGCACTTTAAGACCATGCTGCTCCTGCTGCTCGAGACGCTGGGAGACAAAGACGTGAGGACGCGAGGCTCCTGCTGCCTTTGATTTTCACCGCTGTAAACTTCCTGTGAGTGAATCGTGTCCTTTTTCTCTCTCAGCACACGATCCGAGCGCTCGCCCTACGAGTCCTGAAGGAGATCCTGAGGAACCAGCCAGCCCGCTTCAAGAACTACGCTGAGCTCACCATCATGAAGATGCTGGAGGCCCATAAAGACTCTCACAAGGAGGTGAGGGTGAAAACAGAAGAGGCCACTCCTTCTGGCGTCCTCTGATTCTGACCCTTCATCATGCTCTCTTCTTCTGCTGTTGAAGGTGGTGCGGGCGGCTGAGGAGGCGGCCTCCACACTGGCGGGCTCCATCCACCCAGAGCAGTGCATCAAGGTGCTCTGCCCCATCGTGCAGACGGCCGACTACCCCATCAACCTGGCTGCCATCAAGATGCAGACGAGGGCCATCGAACGCATCGCCAGAGAGCCGCTACACCAGCTGCTGCCCGACATCATACCTGGACTTCTGCAGGTGAGATATTTTTGATTTATAGATACTTCAACTGTTCATAAAGACTGAAAGGGCAGGATTATTTCATCTTTGAGACTTCTCCCCACTATTTGTGCTGCACCATGCAGGATATGTGCACTATAAGGGTTTTTCCTGGGCATGATTGGTCTACACTGAGTTCAGGCAAAGAGTCTGTGTGACCATGAAAAGTTAAAGGACGTCTCCATATGGCACCATACGGCCTCATTCATTCTGGACAATCTCACGAGGCCTTAGAGTGGGAGTTTTCGACGTCTGACATTCTCTGGTGTTTGCAGTTTGTGACAAAGGCGCAGTAAAGCTCATAGTCTTTGTAAAGGCCTGAAAAGACTAAGTTTAGGGAACGTCTTTTTCAATGTCTGGACTGACTGACCAGCTTTAGCCCAGAAATCAACGCCCACGATCATGTGTTGCTTTGTGAAATAAAGTCTTTCTTTGCTTCCGTTGTGTTTGTTGTCGATCACTTCCTCATCTGCTGTTTCAGGGCTACGACAACACTGAGAGCAGCGTGAGGAAGGCCAGCGTCTTCTGCCTGGTCGCCATCTACTCTGTGATCGGAGAGGAGCTGAAGCCTTACCTGGCTCAGCTCACCGGCAGCAAGGTATTTCAGAGAGGGCGCACCCGAAACTACGTCCTACATGTAGGGACGATTTACTGCAGAATTAATAAAACCCATTAAAAGTACAGTAAAAGCTCGCCGAGCCATGCATACATTTTTTCCTCATAAACTTGCCCTTTTTTTCCCAATAATTCCCGTTTTTTTCTTTTAAATTTGACATTTATTGTCGTAGATTTGACGGTACTTTGCCTGTGTTTTTTTCTCAGTAATTTGCCAGTTTTCCATGTAAATTTACCAATTTTTTTCTTGTAAATTGGCCATTGTTTCTCATAAATTTGTCTGTTTTTTTTTTTTCTCAATACTTTGCCAGTTTTTTCTCAGTAATTGACCAGTTTTTCATGTAAATTAAATATTTTTCTCATAAATTTGCCAATGGTTTTCTTTTAAATTTGCAAGATTTTTTCTGATAAATTTCCACTGTAATTGTGAAGTAACTTCAGCTGCATTTTAATGTGTGAATCTTGCCATATAAAGAAAGTTTTCCTGTCATAAACTCTAATCTATATTGTAGAGTGTGTCAGGAGCTGCAGGTCTCGCTGTAGCCTCACAGCTGGAGTCCTCTAACCTCGCTGCTGTTTCCCTCCTGCAGATGAAGCTGCTCAACCTGTACATCAAGCGGGCGCAGACCTCCACCAGCAACAGTAGCAGCTCCTCCGACATCTCCTCCTACTAACTCCTGCAGCTTCCAGCCTCGCAGCGACACTAAAAAAATGTTTCATTCCATCAGCCGGTGATAAACTTGAAGGGAGGCGTCACCACCAGTGGGATCATCATCATTTTTCTTTGCAGGACCAGGTGCCCGACACCTCATCTATTCGACCAGCTTTTGTTTTCCGAACCATCTTCCATCTCATTCCTTCAGCTGCTGACAAAGCTGAAGTCTTTCTGAGGAGCTCATGCTGTCATGGCTCCAGTTTCACGACCATCTTCCCATCATCCTGAAAGCTCAGCTCGTTTTTTTGGAGGTAAGGTGACCCTGGCAGCTGAGACGTTTCATAAGGATCCACCGCTAGAGTCATTAGCCTTAAGACTTCATCTTCCATCTTCCAGGATGGAAATAATCCATTTTTAGAGGCTGTGTGCCTGAAACCAAGATCTCCTCTTCCTCCTCTGTCCTCATCTCATCATCATCTTCTTTAATCTGCTGGACGTGAGGTGCAGTTTGGAGCCGAGGAGATCCTGGGACCACGAAGGACCTGAAGAGGAGAGTTTTTGCAGTGTAGCTTCCTCCTCCTGTCAGTATTTCTATTCCTTTTTAGTACCTTTAATCCACTTCCTGGACACTGTTTTGCTTTGACACATCAAACCTTATATTGAATGTAAAGAGCTTTGAATGAGCGCAAGTCTCCCTCCTGAACTACTGCCTCAGTGGTGGAACATTTTCCAGTTTTTAAATTTGAATGAGCTGTTAAAGAAAGTGGCACTACAGTCTTTAAAAGGCTGAATCCAAGAGATAATCTGAAGATCAGTGTGAGCTTTTATTTTGAAAATCCTCTGAGTGCCACAGGAGAATCCACAGGGTCGTTTCTGCTCTGCTGCTGCACTCAGTCATGTAATAATCAATTTAAACAGATGTGACGCTCATGTCCGTTTACAGCGATTGATCATTTGGCTGGCCAATGATTTTAAGCACTACAAAGCAACAAAGGCTGATTGTTTTGGGCCCAAGAACCAGCAGAAAACAGCAGTGTTTATATTTTAAAGTCATTTTTTTAAGGTGTGAAAAGGAAGGAGCAAATTATTTCTGTCTGTGTGACACTCATTAGGGACATTTCCATTTAATAATCAACACTAAATGATTCACCTGCTGACCACAGTTTGCTACCTGGAAAAAAAAAACGTCCATGTTTGATTTTGCAGTGGGACTGTTTCACAAATTTAAAGGGCCTGAGTTAGACATGAGTGAGAGTGATTTTAAAATCACAGGACTGGTTTAATTAGCTTTCTTAACGAGCTGTTGGCGGTGGCTATAAAACCAGAAGCTGCTGCTTCTTAGTTTGGTCTCTGCATTCAGGTTAAACTGTTAATCCTGTGTCAGTGGTTTCATGGAAACAGACTCTGCACAGATTCAGTGTTTAATATTGGAAACTAGGTTTGTTCTAAACGTATGTGAAAGGGGCTTTTTCATATACTTACCTTTCACAATAAAAGCTGTTGCAGCAATACAGTAAACTCCTGGTGAAAAGCACCTGAATAAATATCTTACTGAAGTGGTTTATGGCAGATTGCAGGATTTAAATAATCTTAACTTTGATTTAGGTAGTTGTGAAATTGGATATTCCTTTATTTTTATTAATTAATATATAAATATTGTTCTTGTTTTTGTGAAGAAAGTTTAATATACAGCGCTGATGAAAAGGAAGATTAAATTCTTCCTTATCAAATAAACTCTGTTTTTCCTGTTTGGGGAAAGAAGTTGTTAAAATGCTGCATTAGACCGACCTTGTAATTGTTGAAAAATAGCTTAATTAGTCATTAAATTATTAAATTAGTAATGTACAATGGATATTTATTTTTTTTGTATTTTGTGTAGTCATGCTAAACATATTTTTATCAGTATTTATGGTTAAAGATGTGTTCCAATTATCAACATAAAATGTGACTTTAATTCAGGCTTTTCTTTAGAGATTTCTGCATTTAAGAAAAACGTGCACACAGAGAGAGAATCGAGTGCTCTGCAGCAGAAGAAACTGACCTAAACAGATGGGAATCGACCAAAAGTATATACAGCTGTATACTATACAGCTTACTTTTCTGTTGATGAGAACATCAACATGCAGATTTAATGGCAAGACAAAGATTCCTTATAATCCGTGACAGGAAGTAAGCACAGAAGTAAGACGTTAAGTGTAGAACAAATCAGGTTTCTGGTACAGATCGGGCAGCCACAGATTAAAAAAATGTAGTCTTGCTTCATTATCATTTTGTGCTCTTTGTTGAGGAGTGTTAGCCTCAGTAGCTGAAGGGCAGTCTGACATCGAAATATCGTCAGCGGAGCTAAAACAGCTCGTTTCGGACAGAGGATAAACTGAGAGGTTTCAGTACAACATAAATAAGAATTATTCTGACCTGTGAATGCAAAGCATGCAAAGCTACTCTAATAGAGTCCAAGAATAAACATATGGAGCTGCAAATGAGCAGAATAGGCTCACTTTAAATTGAACATATATATATATGTGCAATAACTGGACCAGTACACTATGTGCAGCATCTGCCTTTAATTACACTACTTTTCAATTACACACAAACATTAATATATTACCACTGAAAAAGAGGCGATGACTAAAAACAGATTTTAAAAGAATCTTTCAGGCCAAAGGTAGAAAACTGATGATAAACAAAAAATATTTTTAAACCTTCTTTTATTGAGTTTTAAATGGAAAATCAAACTGATAAGTGTCACATGGGTGCAATTTTTCATCAACGGTGAGTTTTTTTTAAATGGCTGTCACAAACTAAAAGGTTACTCAGCTCATAAATAAAGCCGCTGTAATGACAGCGAGTGATGCTCTCTTCTGTGAATCTGAAGGCCCAGCTCGGGTTAAACTGGGAGTTTATTCGTTTTGATGTCTGCTGATGAATTAAGACTACTGTGATTAGGGGGGTTTCATTCCAAAATACTGTAATATATATATATATATATGTTAAAGTTCAAATCTAAAGGTCAAGATGAAGTCCTAAATGTGTCAAAAATAGTATTAACAGCCGTGCTGATGAAACTTCTCAGCATCAGCCCAATCCGAATGCAAGTCACTTTTTCGACCTTTAAAATGTGAACGACAAACCTGTGGGAAAGATTGACGATCTGAATCATTAGATGCTACTACAAGAGAGCGACGATGCTGAACTGCTTAGTGGTGAAGTGCCGGTGTTAAAAAAGAAAAAGAGTGGACATTAGCAATAAACTCTGAGAAATCCAGCTCGGATTTCCTCATGGAAACACTGTAGATTCCCATTTAGCTCCTCCTTTGAGACCCTCTCGCCGGTCAGTGTACAGAAGTGTCATTTTCTAGTAAGTGCACCTATAATAAAACCTTACTGCTGCTTATTATAATACTAACAAATGCGCCTAACCACTCCGGTGTATGTACTGTATCCCAGCAGGAAGTGTGGGTGCAGCTATGACGATGGAAAAACTCAATGACTGAAATTTTCAAAACCCTCTTACTGATTGAACTTTCCTGGTGCTAAACTCTGCCCGTCAGACGCATTAAGTGAGTCCAAGCAAACACTCCAGAAGGGGCAGAAGAGGAGGAATAGTCCAACATTTCAGACAATGTGCATTTGTTTTCTTGCTGAGAGTCAGATGAGATCATTTCCACTCTGTAAATGTGAAGTCTTTTTCCTTGTGTGGAGATTACTGGGGTGGGGATCCCAATATCAGTTTGGACCATGTCATCTATTAGCCTAACAAATCCATCATTACAAACTTAATTTCAAATAATAATGAGTACTTCAGGACTCTATATGATGCATTTAACATTTGGCTTTGCTTAAAATGCAAAATAAAGTGACGGTAGCTGTTGAGAGATAATTCTCAAGTCTGTTTTAACTTGAGATTAACATCTACTGTTCCTGAAAAGCAACATATAAGTTCTTCTACCTAACATACAACAGAGGACAGCGCTAAGTAACATCAAAATAAAATTTCTCTGAAACAAACTTCTTGGACAGTCTGTTAGTACAGTCATATTATTTTTCAGATATTTGCATTAAAAATGCTCCAAAAGGGACAGACTGAGCATAAACTATCACTATATGCTGATGATGTGATTCTGTTTATTACCAAATTACACAAATCACCACGAGCCAGAGGTCCATTTCAGTGACTCCAATTAGCTGAGGTGAATCCTGGCAGACAGCTAGCAGCTACAGCCGCCTGAGTCGCCATCCACCTTTCAGTCAAAGAGGCCACGCCCCTAATAATGCTAAATTTAAGCCTTAATATAAATTAAACGGGTAATCCTAATGCAGGATGGTCTATACTTTTAATTTGTGTAATTTCTCAGAGAAATCAGTCTCTGTCAGTTTGGTGGATAAATAATACAGTACCCATGAACCTTAGAAACTGTTGCTCTGGAATGAAAGAATCACAGTTAACGATTATTTTCCCATCGGCCATAAGGGCTGCTCGTGACAAGATTTAAGCTTGGATGCAGCGTAGAGGTTGAGATTAAACCATGTTGCATGAATACAGGGAAGAATGTGAGTTAAATGATGTTGAACACACCTTATTCTTATTCATGCAAATTATCCATTACTTTGCAGATTTGTTCTTTTTTATTTCTGTCTACAAACTGCCAGAAAACAGTGGAAAAATACTTGCTATGATTTTCAACAGACCTGCGTGAAATCTTCAAAGGTCCAAATCCCAAAAATATAT
This sequence comes from Paratilapia polleni, assembly GCA_015106735.1. Classification (NCBI taxonomy): domain Eukaryota; kingdom Metazoa; phylum Chordata; class Actinopteri; order Cichliformes; family Cichlidae; genus Paratilapia; species Paratilapia polleni. The sequence goes on from VUQI01061152.1 coordinate 38,439, forward strand.
AGTTCATGATCCTGAATCCTGTGTCAGCTCACCTGTGAGTTAAAGTGGCCACAACCCTAATTTTAAGCAAACATGTGAGTTAAAACAATCCACCCCCCGTACAGTTGTTATGAAGTGAGAAATTAGCTGTACAGACCAAACTATTTTTTGCAGCAGGCTGTAAACATGTTTATTTCTGCTGTAACATTCTGCTGGACATTTTAACATGGGAGTCTATGGGGACTGACTCACTTTTGGAGCCAGCCTCTAGTGGACATAAGACAGAGTTTCAGCATTGGCTTTATTTTCAATCTCTGGTGTTAAAAAATAAAAGCAAACAATGTTTTCAAATCCAGAGGCAGCAGGTTGTCTGGTGCATGGAGAGATTTTATCACCACCCTCCCTTCAGGGTCCCAGTTTTTCTTTTTATTGCAGCCTTCTTCCTTCATATCTTTCTGCACAGACGTCTGACTCTCAGCAAAAAGCAAACATTTCCCAGAATGCCTTTAAAAGTGAAGGATGTTTCCAGGCCTTATTGAATCTCTTCCGACACATTACTCGGACTGTTAAATGTATTGTACCAGTGGCCGTTGTCACTCTTCTCAGTTGTGAGAATTTGATCGGCGTTTCTCTCTGGACTGAATGTCGAAGTCCTCCACAGCGTGTCGAGTCCGGTGGCGGTGATCCAGTGTTAGCCTACTGCAGTTTAGGCAACTAAGACTCATTTCCCTTTACCTTCTTCATGTACAGTGCGACTTGAAACTGCATCTGCATGCATGCGTCACAGGAATCGTCAAATTGACTCCAAATTAAGATTTGAAAACATCCTTTTCATTTCCTGACTGTGTGCCTTTGGGGAAAGATTTCTGGCAATACACCTGGTTATCCTATACAATACTAACCTGTACTAACACTACGATTCACTGCTTCTGAAGGTGAGAACAAAACCTTTTAATGATGCTGTAAATACGCTTTGAGATTTTTTTCCATTCAAACTTCACTTACAGTGCATGGCTCCAGTTTGGGTTTTTTAGTTGGTTAGTTTCCTTTCATGCTAAACAATATTTATATTCAGTTTTATTTCCCTGTGTATGACTGTATATATTTTCATGTTTGGTTCTCTTTCACCTGTGATAGCAGAACTTGAAATAAACTATCAGACTTCTTTTCTCTGTTGTCTTTATTTCAACAATAATTTTTATTTTGAATCTAGGTCCAGTTTTCTATGAATTTATTTAACCTTTAAACCCAATTTAAACTTTGGTCATAGGTCATGAATCAGAGCAAATTTTCATATATTCATGGATTCATAGTAAAAGTGGAGGAACTACTCCTGTTGTGATTTGTTTATAGGTCCCAGTTATTGGATAACGCCCCTTATTTTAAAACCTGATGAAGTTTAAAAGGCAGAATGAAGCCAGGCCTCAGCTGTTTTTTCAGACTTTTTTCAATGAAAAATAATTAGTTTAATAGTTGCTGTAATTCCTCTCTGCTGTAGCCATTATCTCTTTCTCATTTCTCACTGAGGAATTGACTGTAAAATACTGCAGATTCCAGGATTATCGGTTCAAGCAGTTGTACGTCAGTACAGTTTAGTTGTGTCACCACTTTGCCAAGTTCTGGAAGAAGACCCAAACTGTCAGCCTCAGATAAGAGGAAATTGGTTAGGATTAGGATTGTTTAGGAAACTCCTGGAACACCAGCGTCACTGTCCACAGTGAAGCAAGTTTTACATCGCCATGGACTGAGAGGGTGCCGACCAAGAAAGAAGCCTCTGCTCTAAAATGGACACCTTAGAGCGCTGCCCACATGGACAAGCCAAATGCCTTCTGGAGAAAAGTTTTATGGTCAGATGAGACAAAGATTGAGCTATTTGGTCACAATGACTAAGAGTTATGTTTGGAGGAGCAAAGGTGAGGCTTTCAAAGAACACTGTACCAGCTGTCATGCATGGTGGTGGTAGCATCATGTTCTGGGGCTGTTTTGCTGTCAGTGGTACTAATAGATGGAACAATGAAGGCGGAGGACTACCTCCAAAATCTTCAACTTCACCTCAAATAAACAGCTAGATGAGTGAAACTTGGACACAGTTGAGCGTTCCAAAAGGACAATGAACATGAAAACATCAAAACTGGTTTTGGAATGGATAAAGCAGGCTAACATTAAGCTTCTGGAATGGCCTTCCCAAAGCCCTGACCTCAACCCTACTGAAAATTTGTGGACTATGCTTAAAAGCCAGGTCTGTGGCAGGAAGTCAACCAATTTAAATGAACTCTACCAATTCTGCCAAGACGACTGGTCAAATATCCAGCCAGGATTATGCCAAAAGATTGTTGATGGCTACCAAAAGCGTCTGGTCAAGGTGCAACTTGCTAAGGGACATTTAACCAAATATTAATGGGGGTGTATGTATACTTGTGACCTTGTGTGGATTAGAGAAAATCCCAAATAAATTCTAATTTGTGCACTCAATTCTTGTTTTTTAAAGTCATTAAAGATGTATGCTGAACAATCACTCCATCCTGGAAAAAGAACAGTTCAAAGAAATCATTAAAAACCCAAAATTACCATGACATTCATGCCCATGTTGAGTGTATGTAAACTTCTGACCACAAATGTAGGTCCATAAGTACCTGCAGGTACTGCAGGGAGAGGCAGAATTTCAACTGAGCCAGACTACATTTGAGTGTTTCCTGGTAAATATTCACAGTGAAAAGTCCCTGCTCAGCCACAGCCTGAGACAGGCAGAGCAACGTGAAACTGAACTCGTCGAACCTTTCTCAGTAACACACCTTCTGTCCAACACTGCTGAATACAGATGATCATGTTCACACTGCTTTAAAGTCCAAATGGAAATTCTCTTTTTTCACAAGTTAGGAATCAAACAACAAACACAATGGCAAACTGAAGTCTGCTGCTTTGACAAACATAAGTCGTCTCATTTTAACTAAGATTAACTCTTAGTTAATCTTGAGCTGTGATTGGCTGCAAAGTGACAAACTTCTCTTGTTCTTTGGTTGCTGAACTGTTTAAGAACCGATGCAGTGCACACAAAATGTTAGATGGAGGTTCTAATTCTCTTTTTGCTGATTTAAAATACATTAAAATAAACCTACTTGAGCACTTCAGCTGTATCTGAAGAGGTCAGCATCTGTCCACCATCATATGGGGGGACTGTCGTGAGAGGTGTGGTGAGAGCTGTGGATCAGCTGAAGGAGACACTCAGGAAAGACATGAAGAAGCTGTTTGAGGCTGAGCTGAAGAGGGTCCAGCAGTATGCAGTGGATGTGACTCTTGATCCTGATACAGCACATCCTAAACTCATCCTGTCTGATGATGGAAAACAAGTACAATGTGGTGATAAGAAGAAGAATCTTCCAGACAACCCAGAGAGATTTTCTGAAATTCCCATTGTTTTAGGAAAGCAGAGTTTCTCTTCAGGCAGATTTTACTTTGAGGTTCAGGTTGAAGACAAGACCTCCTGGGTTTTAGGAGTGGCCAGAGAGTCAGTCAACAGGAAGGAAGACATTACACCGAGTCCTGAGGAAGGTTTCTGGATTATAGCAGGTAGATGGAAATATTTGTATAGCTGTTGAGGACCCTCCAGTCCATCTCTCTCTTCAGACTGATCCAGTAAAGGTGGGGGTGTTTGTGGATTATGAGGAGGGTCTGGTCTCCTTTTATGATGTAGATGTTGCAGCTCTTATCTACTCCTTTACTGACTGCTCCTTCACTGAGAAACTCTACCCACTCTTCTGTCTTTCTGATGACAATGATGATGATGATGATGATGATGATGATGACGATGATGACGATGATGACGACGATGATCATGATGACGATGAAGATGATGATGATGATGACGATGATGATGATGATGATGACGATGATGTTGGTGGTAAAAACTCTGCACGTCTGATCATCTGTCCCGTCAACCAATCAGTCTGATCTTTTTCCAAAT